>MBFL02000041.1:0-152323 GCA_001696595.2 Aspergillus hancockii | reverse complement strand
GAGTTGCAGTGCCTGCACTAGCTAATCGTGGATCATAGGCCATGTTGCATAGGGGTATTATGCAGACCAGGAGAGGTAGATATGATGTGTAAATAGACAGGGGAAGGAGTTATTAAGAATCAAGGAGGCTGGAAAACGTGTTCACTTGGTCCCTGCAGCGACTACCGGATATTAGTAAAATCACACAAGACTAATCTTGCAGGTAAACAACGGCAAAAGGCGAATTGAATCGATTCAGAAAGATGAAAAGCGTATAATTAGGTTTATCCGCATAATGTGTCTCGGACAGCTCCAATAAAGAGTTCATCACGATATTAAGTTGGAAGAAAACGGGAGAAAAAACGAGGACGTGTTCTTACCTTAGAGGATCGTCGCATTATCTGCAATTAGATCTATGGTCTATAGTTTTGCGGCTGCTTTGTGATTAGAAAGGGCCGCAGCCCTGGAAGGCAAAGAATGAAGAACTTTGCGTGTGTTGAGCGATCCGCGTCGAAGATTTTGTGGTCACGCGCGCTTAGTCATCACCAGCTAGTTTAGCTTTATCCGAGACTTTCTCAGGTATCCACGGCAGTTCATGCCTCAGGAAAGCAGGCACAAATGGGTCGAGAGGGGACTAAAAGACATGTATCAAGGCCTATTACGTTTCATTTTCTGCTAATGTTCCTTCAGGCGGGTGATAATCAATGGTATAATAATGAAGCACGAAGCATAAGATCATGTAGCCTTTATCAAATCTACTATGCATAGATCCAGATAAAGAGTATGTCTGGTGTTATAGTCTGACGGAAGAACAAAAACCGACCTGAATGGAAATATTACGCGGATGCATTCCAGGATCAGTCTCCCATTCCACCGCACCTCGCTAGAAAGTATCAACTCAATAACTTGCTCAAGCATCAAGTCAACTGCTCCTGTAAAACAAGGTGATCTCGGGGAAAGAGAAGCAAGTGCAAGATTTACTCAAGATGAGGGCAGCTTTGATCGTGGTTGATATGCAAGAGGACTTCTGTCCACCCGTAGGTTGATATCAGATCCTACAAGGTTTTAACTTGGCATTTTCAGCACTCACTAACGGTCCAAGAATGGATCTCTCGCAGTACAAGAGGGGCGTTCAATCGCACCTACAATAAACTCTCTTCTGGCGCATCCAGGTTTCGTGATAAGGGTAGCGACGCAAGATTACCACCCAGACAACCATATATCGTTTGCCGACAACCACCCCGCACCTCAAAATGTCCCCTTTGAAAGCATCATCGCCATAAATAATCCAGCACCAGGGAAAGCAAACGAAACTAAATCACAAAGACTGTGGCCAGTTCACTGTGTTGGAGGAACCAAGGGAGCCGAAATCATTCCCGAGATTGATACTAGTAACATCGACCTGTATGTGAAGAAGGGCATGCACTATCAGGTGGAAATGTATTCCGCTTTTGCCGATGCATTTGGGAATGTCGATCCTTCTATCACAGCGCACTCGGTGAACGCCGACCTCAGATCCTTCCTGGTCAGTAAAGCCATTACCGATGTCTTTGTGACTGGATTAGCGGGTGACTATTGTGTCAAGTACACAGCTATTGATGCCGCAAAGGCTGGCTTCATAAGCTATTTTATTGAGGATGCAACCCGATGTGTCGTGCCGGACTCAGGCTGGGAGGAAACCAAGCAAGAATTGAAAGGTGCGGGAGTTTCCATTATTCGATCGGATGGGCCTGAAATTTCGAGTTGTAATGTTTAACTATGATAGATCAGGGTGAACTTTGGTCTACTCGTTTAGTTTGTTCGATTGTGGTATTCTTGTTGACCTGCCGATCAATGTTATCTGGAGTAGAAGATGAATGCAATAGGACAATTAATTATTAATGCAACCCAGATTACTGCCTTCGACGTATCCTTAGTGTCAGCCCAGGGAACTGCAGGTACTAGGTAGATCTCTAGTTCAGAGTACATAGTTCATAAACCCTTGTAGGTATAAAGCTTGACCATCTCCCTAACGGTTGCCACTAATGCAATGAACAGCGCCACATTTTTCATAGTGGCAATGTTTCTTCTTTCAATACCTTGGGTCATATGTCTTGAAAGATGATCATACATTTAAGATTTGATATCATACTAAAACCAATCATGTCTTACGTATCGACTTGATATCAGAATAGAAAATGAGCTTACACTCTGACAGGTCTGCACCCTGTGACGTCCTCCCACATTCTCTCATTCTCGTTCCTCATCCCTATCATGGCAACACCCAACTCCCGGGAGATGGCAAAATGACAAATGACCGCTTTAGGGAATAGCAAGTCGTGATTCCAGGGTTCTCCTTGATTTCCATCATGAGGCAACTGCATGTGGGCAGGTTAAACCGACAATCCCTTCTTCAATGGTTCCGGGCGGCGGGGCCATATGACGATCCTCGAAACCATGGGTTGCCACGCATTCGGAAACCCTCCCCGACCGTTGGGTATGGGGTAACTAAACCGACATCTCCTTTTTCTCGTTAACGAGCGCTTCCTGCTGGATGTTCTTTTGCCCCATTCTTATGCGATGTAGATGGGATAGATTGTTTTACACCGGCTATTGAACTTCGTCTATACGCCATGGCGACCGCGATTACTTCCATCTCCACCGCGACATTCACAGTTTTCGATAGAAAGTTAGAATCCTCCAATTTGAGGGCGGATGGAAAGCTCTCGAGTCCGACCACTAGTCTCTCCGGGAGGTCTTTGCCATACTGGCTGGTCAACGTCCCTTATGATAGATGGCCTGCTGAATGCCCCGACTTTCTCCGCGATATATGCGAAAAGAATAAACAAATTCTGGCCACTCCTGACCAACAGTATGAGAGGCAAGGATGGGAACTGGTGAAGGAGCTTGTCAGTGAGTAGCCGATGGTGATTTAGTAGGTTGTTGAGGGCCGCATCTGACGGTATAGGGACCAACCGGATTGATGGCTTTCAGCGACTTCCTAGTGATCTGAGGAAGTATCTCGAATTCAAGGAGCAGATCGTCGCCGAGTATGGATCAATCATGCGATTCATAGTCAAGGAGCGACTGCGCTGGGGGGATGGTAATCCGGACGACCTTAAGCCCAGAGGACATCCGTTCATGTTTGACGGTATGTTTACTTTCATGCTTGAGCAAGGCATATCTGTACGTCGGTTGGCTAATGTTGTACAAAGAGGATCTTCGAATTTTATACAACGACTGGCCGTACGGAATTGAGAACGATATCATCCATTTGGTGGTGTGGACGAAGTTCGAGCTGGAAGATGATCCAGCCACGGATGATCTGACGCCGCGAGCTAGACAGGAGATCGATGACTATGTGAAGAAGACATTTTGCTCGCAAGTACCACCGGAGAAGGTAAGTGCTCGGTGTGTGGTGGACGTCGTCTTCTTAGTTTGCTGGTGTAGTCAAGGACTGATCATATGTACCTAGGTCATCTGGTTTAAGAACTGGAAGTCGCTGAAGTCTGTACATGCGGTGGAACACTTCCATGTCATGCTCTATAAACCGGACCCAGAATTTTTGAAAGATATCACTCGAGGAGATGTACCGATGGTTGCGAGATTGTGAGAGGTTTTTATCATGGGGCTCTGTTCTTATAGACGGAGTAATTGCTAGCGATTTAATTAGAGCGAGATCGCATTTCTAGATTGGTGTTGGATTGGATTGGATAGGTTTCGGAAATCTTAGAATTTGGCTTCTTTGGTCTTAGTGCAGGGTTCGATCTTTTTTTTTTTAAGCTTGTTTGCTTTTCTTTCCCTAACACTGCCCTTTCTGTCCATTTTCGGTATATTAGTAGATGTCGATACCTTCCTCTACACATTGCTAGAGTCACATTCAGGACTCCTACGGATATGATCATATTTTACAATATCAAGTACAGCTCGAAATGACTCTTAATAGACATGACACTGGTGGAATCTCTATGGAACAACCTCAGAAGCCATTTGCAATGCATGAATGGCTACGTAATCTCCACTTGCCAAGGTCCACGTCCCCTCCTCTATAGAAGTCGTTCTCGAATGATCGGTGAGGAAACTTCATCTGTTTAGCATGTGCCCAGGGGGCAAGATTCAACAGCTCCGCGAGCTCCGCGAGCAGAACTGACGAACCTTAAGTCGAACAGAATAACGCACTCCTATAGATATGTATGCAAAAGAGGGGTACAGGACACCAGCATGGACAGCATGTCTGTGTGTATCTATCCGTTTGAGTGGTGGGAAAGGAGATGATCTTCTTGTTGGGAATTCATGCACACGAGTACGACACTTTCTCGTTAAGTGTATCCACCGCCAACTATATAATCATAAACCCACCTTGTTGTCGTTTTTCCTTCTTTTTTTTCCCTTATCAATAACTCCACCGACTATGATTTCCTCCGGAAAGAACTCTTGGGTTGTAGTCTAATTCTCTCTTTCTGCCTTGAATTTCCCATTGTGACTGGTTTGATATCAGGTGATTCTTGAATTGCCAGCGAGGTCATTGTTGTTTATTCTCATTTCAAGAAATATCAGTCAAACAAGAAACCAACCAAAAAAAAATTCCAAAGCGAACCAAGAAAAAAGAAGACAAAATCGACGAGTTAAAGAAGAGAAGCCCAGAAGCGACCTATTCTGCCCGAAAGCGACATTCCTTCTTTAAGTGCATCGGTTTTCGTTTCGTTTCCTTTCATCCTTTCATTTTCTTTCATTCATTGGAAACTGCATTAAATTGTAGTCCAGGGTTTAGTCATGGCCATAATCCCGCACATCCGCCGGCGGTCGTCACTTGCGAGTCCTATTGTCAGTAAGTAAAACCTGACTACTGAACTTCCGGTTGGAGAGAGAACCGTTTTGTTTTATTACACACTCTGACAGGCATTTCCTACGGGGATCTCCCCTCACCTGCCTTTTTTTACCCGATCATTTCACCCCATTTTTTTTACCGTCCCAACGTCATATTTCCTCTGCTCTTTCTTCCCCTCCTTCTCATACATTTCCATACACACTGAAGATATACACTTACATACTGCTTCTTCTATCTGTAATCTTTATTTCTCTTCCCTCACCTACGCACACACACTCTCTCTTCTTTATACATAGTTGCGGCATCCACTCTCTTTTTTCTCCCAACATGACCGCTGACCGGGGCTCCGCCAATTCATCAGGTAACCGTTCATCGACCGATGAACCCAATGTTGCGGACGAAGAAATCGTGGAGCCCGACCAGGGTAATGGTACGTAGCTCCCTTCCCAGATAAAATAAAGAGGTTCTCCAACTTCCCAGCGGAAGGGAGAACGCTCTGACAACGACATTATTAAATTCTCAATATGCTGACCCGCTCAGTCCTGTCGCACATTATCTCCCAGCTGCGACCGGGTGCTGACCTGAGTCGGGTTGTGCTACCCACCTTTATTCTCGAGCCTCGGTCTATGTTGGAGCGGATTACCAAGTATGTGCGTCAAATGTCATGAAGTGTAAAAGCAGCTACTAATATGATCTTGATACTAGCTTCATGGCCCATCCGGAGACCCTTCTGCCCATGTCCGCCGTCGATGACCCTCTCGAGCGCTTCGTTTCCGTTGTCAAGTTCTACTTGAGTGGATGGCACATTAAACCTCCGTATGTTAGATCCTGTGGTGTTTTGGCGATATGCTTCTCTAGGATATTCGCTAACACTCTCCCATAGAGGCGTGAAGAAACCGTTGAATCCGATCCTTGGAGAAACCTTCACCAGCTACTGGGATTATCCCGATGGCACCCGCGGATACTACATCTCCGAACAAACCTCCCACCATCCTCCCAAGTCAAGCTATTTCTTCATGGCCCCCGAGCACAATATCCGGATAGATGGGACGCTGAAGCCACGCAGCAAGTTCTTGGGCAACTCGGCAGCAAGCATGATGGAGGGCATTGCTATTCTGCGGTTTTTGAACCGCGGTGAGAGCAAGAAGGGCGAGCGATAGTATGTTTCGTTTATATTCATCCCCCGTTTCCGGAGCCCTTACTGACGTCAACACTAGCATTGTAACACAACCCAATATGTACGCCCGAGGAATTCTGTTTGGTAAGATGAAGTATGAGCTTGGCGACCACAGCTATGTTAGATGCCCGGAGAACAATCTCGTTGCCGATCTTGATTTCAAAACCAAGGGCTACTTCACTGGCACCTATAATGCGATTGGAGGAACGATCAAGAACGAGAAGACCGGAGAGGTATACTACGAACTGTCCGGTTTTTGGAATGGGGAGATGTTCATCAAAGATGTCCGGGTAAGTTTCTACGAGTGTCTTCCCTCCACTACGGATCTCTGACAGGCACAGACCCATAAGAGAGATCTTCTGTTCGATGCGACCAACGCAAAGCATACTCCGCCTCAAGTGCGTCCCATCGAACAGCAGGGCGAACGCGAATCGCAACGGTTGTGGCAAAGTACGGTCAAGGCAATCATCGCTCGTAACCACGAGGTGGCCACGGACGAGAAAACGAAGATCGAAGATCGTCAACGACAAGAAGCAGCTAAAAGAGACAAAGAAGAAGTAGAGTGGCACCCTAGACTCTTCCGTCGGATTCAGGGTGGGCCCGATGGCCTAGATGAGGGAGAGGAGGATCTTGACTGGATCCTCAACGCACACATGTAAGCTTCTACATACACTTGAGATGAGTTGTCTAATCTGACAAGCACCTAGCGATCCGCATAACCCTGAGGTGGCCACCGAACAGATCCTATCCGTTGCCCCGATCCTGGAAGGTCAGACCGAGTCCTCTCAATTCCAAATCCCACGTCACAAAGAGAAGCATGAAGATGCTCCATCTGATCTCAACAACGCAGGTCCGGCCGGGACTGAGCCCTCCAAAGATGATCCTCTAGAAGAGGTGCATCGAAAAGACACCCAAACATCGAGCGTCGACACATTTGTGGATGCCATCCCGTGACCGCATTCGGTCAACGATGTGTAACTGCACTTGGATTGCGGTCTGGTTTCTAATGACCGCATTTCAAAAAACCACTGTCTCAGGAGGGACTAGAAATAATGAAGAAAAAGAAAAAAAAAAAAAAAAATTTGGCAGTGCAAGCCGGAGTCACTAACGTAGTTAACCTACGGAGAGGAAGCAAATGAAAGACTGACTTGAGCAGACCAAGAGGTACTATCTTGACAGCCGGATGACTCCAGGCCTTATCGTTCAACACCAGGTTTTGACCGATTTGCCCTACCGAACCTCTACTGGATACCCGATTGAATATTCTGTTTTTATATTTAGTATATCCCATGGGAAATAAAGGGCAGGTTGGTTAGCATACATATAGGAAGGAGTATAAGACGGACGGATGGGAGCATATAATCTCACGGGTTGTATATGTGATGCGGATAAGTGGTTACTCTAATACGTAGTTAATAAAAAGTTGATATATTCCAAATACTCTGAATCAAATAAGCCAGGCCAACTGGAATGATTCTGATTGTATAGTGTATGTATGTAGTATGATATTTAATATGGTACATTAACTCCACTGGTATCAAGCACAGCAACAATCACACATGACCAAGATGATAATCAACGCCAATCCCACCAACACCAAGAGACAAATGCATATACACTAGAGAGCACAGAGGTAGAGACAAAAGGTAGAGGTAGAGAGCAGAGTTTAAGGGGAGGAAAAGGAGGAGAGTAAATCAGGAAGAAGAGAACAACTCCCCTCTCTGTCCAGCACCCCTCTCCAACTCCCTCCGTCGACTACCCTTACTAGCAGTAGTCGACCCCCCACCCTCTCTCTCCTCAAGAATCTCCTCCATCTCTGCCGTATCCTCCTCGATCTCCTTCTCCGTATCCTCCCGCAGCCCCAAAATATCCGGCGGGATAAAGCTCATCTGCACACTCGGCGCCCCCTTCATATACCTCAGCTGTTCATGGATGGACTGCACCAGACCGGAAAGATAGCTCCGCGGGTTCTTGTTCTCCAGCTTGCGCATCTCGC
This sequence comes from Aspergillus hancockii, assembly GCA_001696595.2. Lineage (NCBI taxonomy): Eukaryota > Fungi > Ascomycota > Eurotiomycetes > Eurotiales > Aspergillaceae > Aspergillus > Aspergillus hancockii. The sequence continues at coordinate 144,364 of MBFL02000041.1, read as the reverse complement.
TCAGCGGCGGGAAAAGCGAGTAATCGGGCCCGAAGTGGTTGCGGAAGGTGACAGTTTCGGGAATGTTTGGGTCGATGATATCCTGGGCGTCGATGAGGATGGAGGTTTCGTGGGCCCAGGCGCGGGAGACGTTGCGGGGGGTGTAGCCGCCGCCACCGACGACGAGGAGGGGGAGTCCGAAGGTTTTCACGTAAGCGACGCAGGCGCCGTGCGCGGCGACGTTGAGGTTAAAGCAGCCCAGTCGGTCACAGCCTAGGGAGTCCGCGCCGCATTGGAGGACGATTGCGCCTGGTTGGTAGGCTTGGATGCTGGAGCCGACGACTTCTTGGAATAGGCTGATGTAGGATTCGTCATCGATACCGTCGTGTAGGGGAACGTTGAGCGCGTGGTGCGCGCCTGGGTTCAGCGGGTGCGTGGGGCCTGTGCTGTCTAGGGCGCCGGTGCCCGGGAAGAAGTTGTCCTTGTCGTATTTGTGGAAGGAGACAGTTAGGACGCGGTCGGTGGACCAGAAGGCTTGCTCGACGCCGTCGCCGTGGTGCACGTCGATGTCGATGTACATGACGCGCGGGTGTAGTCGGAGGAGCTGGAGGATACCCAGGACGATGTCGTTGACGTAGCAGAAGCCGCTTGCTTCAGCCTTTTTGGCGTGGTGGAGGCCGCCGGACCAGTTGATTGCGATTTCGGATTGGTTGTTGCAGAGTTTCCGGGCTGCGTCGATGGAGGCCCCTGCGTAGAGGGCGCAGTAGTCGTATAGGCCGTCGAAAATAGGGCAGTCGTCGCCGAAGTTGAAGCGCGCGACGTTCTCGCCTTGCTCGGGCTTCTCCATGTCACCGGGCATTACCTGGCGAAGGAAATCAAGGTAATCAGTCTTGTGGAACTCGGCCATTTCTTCGTAGGTTGCTGAGCGGGATAGATAAAGGTCCATTGCGTGGTGCATGCCGTAGGCCATGACGAGCTGTTTTGTGAGAGTTAGACGCCAGGGTTTCATCGGGTGCGATTGGCCGAAGTGGTGTGGTTCGACGTCTGGATTGGCATGCCAGGAGACGCGGTAGCCTTGGGGGCGGGCGATGCCATTTTGATGACGTTCGTGGATCGTCTTGTGGTCGAGGGTGAGGGTGGGTGTTGATGAGGCGGGAGGGGCGTATTCTTGAACGATGGCGGAGCGGGCCATGGTGTCAGTGAGTTATGTCGAGGAGGCCAGGGTGAGAGGAGGAGAGGGGAAAGGGGAGGTCGCTAGAGAGGAGAGACGTCAAAGAATCAGAGAGAAGAGCCCCACTAGGAGAGCATTTTCATGAGCAATCTATAGCGGCAAAAGTGGAGGAGTGAAACGAAGTGGAAAAGAGTTGAAGATTACAATAAGCGGGAAGTAAAAATCACGGGCTCAACCCCAGACTCCAATTCGAGCGGAACGCCAAGAGGGTTCCGAGTTATCCCCGATTGCCTATATGAGCGCTCCCCGATCTCGGCTCTCACGGCAAGTTGATATCATGAGTTTACCTTTTTTTTTTTTTTCTTGCAGTTTAAAAAAGCTTGTCGCAGGTTTTAAAAGTGCAAAATAGTGGGTAGTCGGTACTGAATTGCGGACACCGTTTACCGGTGGGAACTCTTCGTTGTATTAAGATGGTCTGGGTCGTCGCCTCTTTAGACGCCACATCCCAACTCACGAGAACTAATCTTTAATCCCTACAAAACACAACATGCCCATGGTCACAGCAGCGACTGGTCTTCGACGCACCCTTGAAGATCTAAACTCTTTCATTGTCGCCCCCGGTGTCTATGATGGTCTGTCAGCACGGATTGCCCTCTCCGTTGGTCTCGACGCCCTCTACATGGTTAGTCAATCCTCACCCTTTATCTTGGATTCCCTATCTGACTTTAGAAGACGGGTACTGGCATCGCCGACTCATTGCATGGTCAAATAGACCTGGGTATCTGCACTCTGAGCGATATGCGCGCCAACGCTGAAATGCTCTCTAATCTTTCGCCGGCTATACCCGTCATCGCCGACGCAGACACTGGCTACGGCGGGCCAATCATGGTCGCTTGCACAACAGAACAGTATTCACGCTCAGGTGTAGCAGCTTTCCACGTCCCAAGACCAAGTACAGACGAAGAAGTGTGGACACCTGGGAGGGAAGATCCTCGTGGACAAGGACACTTACGTGACGCGGATCCGTGTTGCTATGCAAGCATGGCAGCGCATTAGTAGCGATATTGTGATTATTGCTCGGACGGACACCCTACAGACACATGGCTACGAGGAGAGTGTGGCACGTCTGCGAGCGGCGCGGGACGCGGGACGCGGGCGCAGACGTAGGTTTCCTTGAAGGGATCACGTCCAGGGAAATGGCGAGACAGGTGGTGAAGGAGCTGGCTCCGTGGCCATTTTTGCTGAACATGGTTGAGCATGGAGCAACCCCGTCTATCTCGGCGACTGAGGCCAAGGAAGTGGGATTCCGCATTATCATTTTCCCATTCGCTGCTCTGGGGCCCGCCTATACAGCTATCCGAGAAGCAATGGAGATGCTGAAGCGTGATGACATACCAGGTGTGTCAACGGAGATGACCCCGCAGATGTTGTTCCGAGTCTGTGGACTGGATGAGAGTGTCAAAATAGATGCGGAGGCTGGAGGCGCGGCTTTCGAGAGTGGCGTTGATCTGAAATAGACTCCAGTCGCGCTGTACAAGGTATACGTACCGACTGTAGTAACATAATTGAGGGCATCAATCTCCCCGCCTGTCGAATAAGATGTCAATGACAAGTTTAGCCGTCTTTCTTACATCGACTGAAGTTAAGCCCAGCAGCTCTGTTCGCCGTGGTTTATCTTGTCACCCAATACTTTAGTAGTGTAATATCTGAGCATAACTCTTCTCCTGAAATTCCATAGCCTTATTCAGACTAACGACTTGGAAGTTAGTACCTCCGTGCGGTCCAAGTCCACAGATCAGGGACCGGATGTAACACATCCTTTCTTGGATCATACAATGCCGCGTCACTCGCATATTGATAGAATCCCTCGACTTACACCGCGCTGGTCTAAACAAAGAGCAAGAATGAAGCTCAATATGTTCTTGCACAGCCCCAATGGCTAGGAGCAGGCTCATCGGTGTCATCATGTTCCTAAGATAGCCGCCACAAAGGGAGATTTCCACGGAGCTTTCTGCTTCAGGTTAAGTGGACTTGGAGACTGCGCTGCCAAGATCACTTTATGAAGCTGCGTCACGTCCGACTAGCTGTTAGGTCTTCACATAGTAGGGGTTGGTGGGCTACGGGGACTGTCAGTGCGCCAATATATGCCAAGATACTGGTGTGATACATATAGTGGGTTGACGCCGAAGCTATTGCCTTCCAGTGCAGAGTGTTCAACGAGTGTTTGGCCGAAAAACCTTAGAATGAGAGTAGTATATTATTTGACACGATATAGGAGATGTCAGGTCCGACGATTAGGAAGCACAGTCAGCATATGAGAACACTTCAGATGATGATAACTCTAAATCCAATGAAGAGCTTGGCGAGGATCACATGACGGGCCACTTAAGTCGTTATTCATTTTGCCGATTGCCGAGTTAAAGTTCAGGGATCATCCAAGACAGATTACGAGTCCCCTTTTCCCATGAAAGATAGTAAGTCGACTAGGAATTGACTTCGAAATGAGAACAAATAGCCCAAAACTTATTCCTGTGTCCAAAATTTGAAACAAGTAAACACTTTGCTTGCAGAAATGAGATTAAGTAGATGTACCCGTAATCTCCCCAAATTATAGTCAACCCTTGCGTGGTTCCGTCTTTAACCGTGGGACGCGAACCCACGGAAATGTTGTTTATTTATGCCCTAAATGTGTGCTGTACATGGTGTACTGACTTGCAGATGACCCGTGAATTTCATCTAATTTCCGAATCTGCATGGAGCTGAGTTTTTCAACGCGAGGGTACAGCCCACATTCCTCAGAGGTTTCTTCTCAGCGGCAGCACCCCCATGTAACCCTGCTTAGGACACCATCTGCTCGTATCCGACAGGCCAATTGCCTGAGATTAACCGGTGGCAATGGCAGTTGTGGACTGGACACCAAGGCACGGTCGAGGATTGTGGATCTGACTACTTCATTAGTCTGAAATCCTGTTGTGCCGATTTTATTGACCCACGACTTACTCCATAGGCCACTGGCTGGAAGGGTCTACCAAAGGAGACCCTATACAGTGTTGCCTATTCTTTTAGGATTCGTGAAAGGAAAAAGAAGAAAGGAGGGGGGAAAACAAGAAAAGAAGAAAAAGAAAAGAAAAGGAGCGGACTGTAATATTGACAAGGACTCAGAACTGTCCCAGGATCAGTAAAATGTCCACAAGGCGAAGACATGTCCAGCGGGTATCTTAGCTAGAGGAAGTACCAGTCTGCCAACAAATTAGTCGTTGACATAGTACAGAGTTAGTAGTGATACCGTAACAAACACTATGGGAGAGAATCGAGTACGGAGTACGGAGTACATACAATACCTGACAGTTGGCAGGGGGCGCTAACAAATGTCATCAACAAAGAAAAAAGACAACAAAAAGAGCGAAAATAGAACTGAAGAGAGGATCAAGATGAATCAAAAGCAATGATTGGTATGAAACAAGATTACTGTTGAATTCTTTGGATAGATTTACATCATGGACTTGACTAAACCATTCATCAGGAATAGGGTGGTGAGCTAGCGATGTGTCCAGTCAGTGACTATCAGGCACACACCAACAGATGCAAACAATTGGACAAATGCTTTGTCCCATATGCAGCAACCATCGTCAGAGCCACGCACGCACCATGAACAGCAACAACAACAACAACAACGCATCATGGATTGTGATGTGGTACAGAAGATTCTAGTCAGTTAGTGCGGGTGCTTGTACTTGTCAGATCAGGCCGCATTCCATGAATCTAATCATGGTGATCGGAATGGACAGATCATGATGATCTTGAATTTCTCTCATGAGATGGAGTATTCAACTATGTCCCCAAGAGTATACTCCATAGAATTACTAGTATATGTCTCACCTATCAGACTTTGGTGGAGGTACATATGTACATATATGTACATATATGTACAGTATCCTCAACCGTCAGCAAGTCAGTAAGTAATAAAGAGTATACCCGTTACCGTACCACGGGTCCCAATGTCCCAAAGGCACCTATTGATCAACCCGGTTGGCGTTCCAAGGGCCCAAAGTCTCGACCACAGTCGCTAGTGGGCCCTTAAGGGTTCTCTTCGCCAATTGGGACCCTGGATATGCACACCAATGGTTAGCTCAGGAACCAATACTAGTAGACCACCAATAACAGATGGGAATGACTCTGTGTGTCCCCTGATCGGCCCCCTTTTCATTTTAAATGAATCCATTAACTGAGAGCATTTCTGGTGAAAGCGATATTACACTGAAAAGCCCCCTCGTACTTATCCTGGTTCTTCTGCTCTCTCTCTCCTCTTTTCTCTTTCTTCTTCTCTCTATCACTGTACTTTCCCTTCCCTCCCAGGGTTCGCAATTCACTCTTTTTGCTGTTCTGATTTCCTGAGCCTCTCGTTGCTCTAGACATTCATTCAATCCGCTCGACACAACACATTCATTCAGCTTGTTGCGTTCCCTGGTTTTGTCTTACTTGACACAATTGTGATACCCACAATTAAACCGCCCATATCTTATCTTGTTTACTTGAACAAAATCCATCACCATGCAGATCAAGAACTCCATGCTTTTGCTCACCGCGCTGACGGCCAGCTCCGCTGTCGCTCGTATGCACGGTCATGAGCGTCGTCATGCTCACCACGAGCAGAAGCGCAATGTCGGTGATATCGTCTATGCCAACATCAACGGCGTCATGCAGTCCTGGGTCAATGAATGGTCCGGCCACGCTACCGCTGATTCTGGAAAGGCGCCCGCTCCCACCAGCGATACGTCTTCCTCTTCTACCGTTGCCTCGGCCTCCGCTACCCCTACTCCCAGCGATGCCCCGACCGTGACCAACCCCGGCTCCGGCTCCTGCAAGGAGTGGCATGCCAAGAAGGACGATGACTCGTACACCCGCGAGGGCTTCGGCGGAAGGACTAAGAACAACAACAAGGAGTACATCGACTACGCGGGTAACGTCGGCGTCCCTTACGGCAGCAATATCATCGAGGTCGCCGAGAGCAAGGCCTGCGATTACAAGCACATCATTCGCATTGAGGGCAGCAACAAGGATCCTTGGACCGTTGCCTTCTGGAACAAGATGGGCCCCGATGGCAAGCTGACTGGCTGGTACGGCAATGCTGTCCTGACCCTCCACATCGAGCCCAATGAGGTCAAGTACGTTGCTTTTGATGAGGATACCCAGGGTGCCTGGGGTGCCGCCAAGGGTGACAAACTCCCTACCGACCAGTACGGTGGCTATGCTTGCACCTGGGGTGAATTCGACTTTGGCAACACCAAGAACAACGGCTGGTCCGGCTGGGATGTCTCTGCCATCCAGGCCCAGATGGCCAACATGGAAGTCCAGGGTATGAAGATCTGCGACCACACCGGCGGCAAGTGCTCTTCCATCTCCAACCTTGCCAAGCTTGTCGAGAACGCCTACACTGCCCTCGAGGCTGGTGTTGACGGCATCGGCGGCAACGAGATCACCGGTGCTGTCCGTCTCAACGTCAACATTGACTACGAGTAAGCGTTGTCTCTGTTGCTTTGCTTTTGGTCGCTTTTCTTTTCTATTACCTTCGATGATATCTTTCTTTTTGCAAAATTGTTTGGGGGTTGGGGGTGTTTATTCTCTTCTTTGTGTGCGGTGTAACGGTGCCTTGACGCATGGACTGTATCTCCTTGCGGCAGTTGCATGTCGAGTTCCTTACAATCGTGACTACTCATCCGACCTTGACGATAGTGCATTCATTTCTCCGTGTACATACATATACCACAGTTCACTGTCTATTGATTTAGTCTCATGATAGATTTTATGTACAAAGACCGTCCGTGCTCGATATACTTAGTAGCATTCCACCCCCTCCACATAATCGCACACTTGGTATGTACATCCCTACTTGACACATTCTTTTCACCCTTATTTCGACCCAATCATTCATCAGTCACATACCTTTTCCCCCTTCGCCATCATTAAGGATGCCTGTCTACCTTTGTATTCCCCCTCCTATCACTATCCTACTATATTGGCCACAAGACGGATACACATACTTTCGCTCCCTTCACCATAGGGATATCCTTCTGCCTATTATCCCTCCCTACCATAACTATCAAGTCTACCACTATCCAAGACGAAGTTTCAGCCACCGTTTCCTCAACCAATAACGCCCCCACACTCTCAATAAAGCAGCACGGAAGATACGTACTCTCTCATCTATAAATAACCTCATTGGCAATGACGATCCCTATATCTATAAATAAGGCCGATATATATATATGTCATGTCGGCTGTTCTCTCTTGTCTTCTCGCTTTAAATGGACCTCTCTGGCCTGGGTCTGAAAGTATGCTATTTGTAGGTATCGACATGATATGGATGAGGGGGCTTTCATGAGAGGCCCTTGTTGGTTGAGTCTTTGAGGTGAGGGGGAGTAGGTATGTAGTAGCATTTGTCCTTCTCTCGGGGTAATCTACTTCTTACTGAGCGTTTGATTTGTCCCCTCTTTCGGGTGTTATTATCAGTGTCCGTCTTTGTTTTGGTAAATGTATTCGAGGTATCTATAGCCAATTGGTAATCAATGGGGTATATCATACGGTGATATGTGTGGTGATATGTGTGGTTGGTCATTCACAAAGGCATGTAGACAGATAGTGGACAATCAAACAAACGAACAACATGGTATTCTTTTCATACAAATACAATCACTCAATCAATCTAAAACCCAGCCAGGATATTCTCCGCCTGAAGTGAATTCGGCATAGCTGCACCGCCGTCTTCCTCGAAATCCTCCTCAAATTCGAACTCCGCCTCGTTCCCAGAAAAGAAGCCCTCAAACGCCATGTATCCGACCAACGCGGTGACACCCCCCACCACATACGCAATATTGACCAGAATATCCCTCTTCTGGCCCTTAGCAAACGCAGAGAGCTTCTTGCCGTCATCCTCAGAGAGGCCCGAGTCAGACGACTCAGCTGCCACCCGCAGCCTATCCTGCGCGCGGATATCCTTCAGAATTGGCGTGGAGTCGGCGATAGCGTTGAAGAGGGTATTTCCCAGCGTAGCGAGGCGGGCACGTTCCGGTGCGCGCCAGGGCAGTAGTGAGCCATTGTTCTGAGCAGGCGTGTAGGCATGCGACACGTCGACGGCGCCGGAGCCGTAGCATTGTGTGCGCATGCGCTCGGTCAACGCTGTCAAGCGGGGTGCTTTGGTCTTCATTGCATCGCGGAGCCAGGAGAAAGGTAGATCCGGGATACTGGCCAGAGACAAATATCCGAGTGCCAGACAGTCCAGACTAGACGGGCCTTCGTTCTCGGTTGTGATGAGATACGTCTTGTCAGCTAGAATCTCTTCCAGCGGCTCGAAGAGCTCATCCGTCGCGGCGTCCAGGCGGAACTGGTTCTGCTGCGAGGTCTTTCCCAGGAGACCTGTAACGGTGTCGCGGGGCCGGCGGATGAAGTTGGGGGGTATTTGACCCGCTGCGATGGCGGCGGAGTGTTCGCGTTGGCGCTGGTCTTCGATGGCTTGGAGGTCTAGCGATGAGAGGCTGAGATGTTCTGTTCGGGCCTTTGCGGCGGCGTGGAGTTTCAGGGGGAGGAACCATTGGTTTGGCCATAGGAGGATGGAGCCGTAGGCGGGGGAGGTCTTGTTGTAGTAGTTTTGGCTGGTTACGTAGAGGGAGAGGTCGACGAGGGCTTGGGCGCGGGACTCCAGGAAGGACGAGAATCTGCTTCCGTTAGATACTCCATTCCCGCTATTCCTTGAAAACGTGTCGGATGATGTGAGTAGGGGCGGACTTACGCAATGCTATCAGCCCTTTGTAATCTGTTCAACCCTGTGTCCAAATCCCACTCGCCATTTGAGTATTGCCGCAGATAATCCACGATATTCCGGAACCGGCTCACCCATGTCGAACCATTTCGTAAAGCGGGCAATTCGCCTGAGCCCGCCCAATCAGACAGCAGAGATGTTCAGTTAGCCCATGCGCTTGCCAAACCCCAGATTTGCGACATGGATACTTACAAGTTGGCGACACGGAAGGATCACTGCTTGCGACAAGCACCCACGCGTCCTTCGGAACAGCCTGGGTGAAGTAGGCTATAGTGGCTAGGCATTGCGCCTCGATTGAGGGCAGGGAGAAGGCCGGTCCCCAGACATGGAGTTCCAAAACCATTTTAATTTTTTAATTAGTATGTTTTGTTATTATTGCGTTGGCGGTAGAAGGGTCATCTGGGGTTTGAGGAATTGGAGGTGATGATCACGTGGTGAATGCGGACGATGATTTGATTGACTGGTGTCCTGAGGCAATCAGGCAACTGTTGCGATGTACGCACGGCATGAGTACATTTTTCAATTGTAAGTATAAAGTCCGTGATGAATTGGGTAAAATGTACTATGTACATGATACTTAGCTAACGAATTAATGTCACCTCAATTAAAATCCTATCTTCATCGAGTTACGATGTTACATTGATATTGTCAATGGCAAGTTTTTTTATTTTTTCTCTACAGATTGATTAATCTTGATGGTCTTATCGAACACACTAAAATATCTATCTCAATTTAACCGGCGGAACTTCCGCTTCTAATATAAGACCGCATGAGCCTCAGCTGACAGAACTATATTTCCTCAATGCTACCGAAGAAGTCAGACGAGGGATTAATGGCATCGAGACAGGGGACAAGCGTGAAAAAAAGGGGGGGAAAGTCAAAAAAAGGTGCAATTCGGCTCTTCCAGATAGGTTAGGAGTCTCCCGGACGGAGTTCTCCATAAATGCGGAGTTACTTGGCCATGACACCTAGTGCAGCTCAATCCCGCACCTGATGGCCTTAGTATGTAGTAAGTGAAACATAGTCCCTTCCCATGTAGGTGCAACTATATGTATGTAAGTCTGTACTTAACATATAATTTATGTCCGTAGTGCCGTGTACGGGCCTCCAGGCTACAGGTCATTTGACAGCTTCCCCTCGGTAAGCTGAAGCTCATTGATTAGGTTTCTGAAGGCACCAAATATTAGGTTCATCAGTCCTCCCGTAGCCCCAGGCACCCAAAAAAACAAGGCACTGATGGGGTTGGGCTGAGGGGATACCCACTTTTGCGCCTCGAAATAAGAAGGTACAGAAAAAAAGAAAAGAAATTGGTTGCATAAAAAGGTCAATGATATAATAATGCTCATCATTAGATCATATCATCGGTAGATGTCCATACAGGAGTCAATCACTCATCATCATGATATTACGTACAGAGATAATGTGTTCGGACTGATGGATGCATGAACGGGATGCATGAAAGGTGACGCCACGGCTGCCGGCGGCTGAGAGATACGGACTCAGAGTAGATTAGGTATCAGCTCTTGCTGTGCCTTTTTTTATTGTTAAAATTTTTCCCTTTTATGTTCTGACTTTTTGAACTTTACGGCGTCTTCGATAATGCTTGTGACCTAATCAATACGGAGGGGTAAAGAGGAGAAAAAAGCAATTATGCGCGGCAAACGAGGGAAATAAAAAGTACAGAAGATAAAATCGAAAACCAAAACAAGGATTTCCCGCAAGTTACACCCGCCAGCCGCCTTGCAAGGATTATTCGATAGTCGCGATTCCGAACAGGGAAAATCAGCGCTATCGACTCAGGATCACTACAGGCGATTCGGCCGACTCTCAACGGCACGATTCGCCGCGTCACATCATGAGTGCAGGCCATACGGTCATCCTGAGGCAATTAAGCGCAACTAGCGAGAAATAGTGGATTGGATTAAATTGATCTCATTGTTAGATTCGGTTCTTAAAACGCTGGCAAGAACGCAATGTGTGTTGGGTATATTAAGTCTATTGTACATGCCGTTGCTTCAGATGAAATTAAGAGCCCCATAAGAAAGAAAAAGAAATGAACAGAGGTAGTACAGAAGAAAGAGAAAAGATATACTCATAATTAAATAAGTTTGAAGTCAATGTTCCCGCAAATCAGAATGGGGATATTCAATAACGCTTTGACATTGACAACGGTTGATTGCATCCCATGCTTTGTCGCGACATCTGGTTGGCTGATGCGCGACATGTTGTCAGGACCTAAGCCTCTAAACGCCCCCTGGTCTCCCGCGGCTTTGCGGGGTTGTACCGATAACAAATCGTTGGAAACCGCCGAGGTGAGAGATAAGTGACAACATGGGTGGGGAGATTGCAAGACCCGACAACTTTGATATCAACCTGGTCGTCAGGTGTCTTACTTGCATGACACCGTTGGTCAACCATCACTGGTGGTGGCCTGATGTCGCAATGTCAAAGCGGCATTGCAGAAGGAAAACGTGGCGCCGGCGCCTGTCTGTAGTAGTGGAGGAGTATGAAGAAAGATAAACTCCCGCAATTAAACGTCATCGCGCAGTTCAATCGGAAGACAGTCGAGATCTCGATAAAATCCGAAATGGTTGGAGAGTAACATAAAAAAAAGTGTTGAATAAAAGTTGTAGTTGAAGATGCGTCCGGGTAAGATCAAAGCCATTTTGCAGTTCCAAATCGAAAATCGTGATATCCATATGCCAAATGCAACGCCGTTTCGTGAGCGTCACGAGTCGGTTCATGTTGATATTATCACGACGAAAGTGTGAAGGCGTCGTGAGTGAACCGCTCGAGTCCGCCGGGTCGTCACTTCATCACAAAGCCCAGTTTGATTTACTTAGGAAGAGGAGGCAGAGGCCCCTTGGGAGGCGGACCAGGGCAAGGAGGGAATTGAGAAGTAGAGCCGCCGATGGAAGGCATTGCGATTGTGAGATTGAGTTGGTGGTTGGTGGTTTAGGTGGTGTTGGTAGCGTTGTTGTGTTGTAGAGTCTGGGCAGTGTAGTTGTAGAAGGCTCGGTGCTAACTCTTAAGATAAAGGGCAACACAAAGGTATTCGATGTCTTGGGTTTAAGAAGAGAAGAACAGGAGACGAGGTCAGCCAGAGAGCTTTAAATAAAAGCCTATGATCAACATCTCTCACTTTTTTTTTTTTACCCCAACAACCATAATTCCTGATTTACAATATTAAAATAATAATAATAATAATAATAGTAATAATAATAATAATTAGGAAAAAATGGAAATTGGAAAATCAAAAATACAAATCATACTAAAATCAAAACCCCTGCCGTAAACAGGAGCTGAGATCCACACCCGGACAAAGGGGAACGAACTACGTCAGAATTATCTGACCGTCTTTGCACTAGTTCCGTCCGGTGTGGGCTGCTGTTATCTGGTTGGCCCCAATCGGAAATCTCAGAGAAATTTTCTAGAAGCTCCTGCCGTTCCACTTGCTGCCTTGTCTTCTGGGGGACGCCGTAGAGGGGTGTTGACCCCTATTATGCATCCCACTGTCTAACAATCACGGAAATTTATGGAATTTGTCCGCACATTATAGTTTGTTCTGTTATACATACAGAATGCAGGAGCAGAAGCTACACACTATGGAGCCAAAGAGAAACAAAATAAAATAAAATAGCAAATCCGAAAGACCCACAAAATATTCCTTTTTTTTCCTTTTTCTTTTTTTGTTCGCTTTTTTTTTGGCTTTGATTCCTTTCGAGTCAACTACTCTTCCATGGGGTAGATACCGTATCTTTCAATTGTCGACATCATGATTACTCAATATTACGTAAATACCAGGTACGGACAAGAAAAAAAGTCAACGCATCATTGACACCGAGAGACAGAGATAGAGCATCTGACAGAATGACTCAATCGCGAAAAAGGTCAAAGCCACTTATCTGCATTGTCTGCGCACAGATAGACCTCGTATGTGCCGCCTCTGTCATTTCATAGGCTCGTAATTTTCGAGAGGCTGACAGACACGTGTTGGTGGTGTCGATGGTGTCGATCCTTGAGGAGAAGAAGGAAAGCTGATCGGACATGCCTTAGCAGAGGACGATCCAAATTCCCAAGGGGTTGCTCAAATTGGTCGGTGCTGGTTGCCTGAAACTATGATCTGTTTGTGATTCATCACCTCACAGACCCGAAGGATGGAGATCCTAGTTTCAGCCAGACTATCGGGACCGCTACCAGCCGCCAGAGCCGTCAAGCTCCTGACTCTGGCAACATTCCTAGCAAGATCGGGAACCGGTTTGGAATGAGAATATTGATTCCTTGCAGCCTTGGCTTAGGGGCTTGTGTCAGGCAGGTGTGACAGGTCGTTTCATCCTCATACTAGATACCAATCCACGGGATATTATTAGACTAAAGATTGTTGTTTACCTATCTTGTTGTGCATGCTCCGAAAGAAACCTGTACCTTACCGGGATGTGTTTCAACTTTCAAGGGGCTGAGCCGCCGAACAGAAAAATAAAAAGAAACCGGGCTTCTGTGATTGGTCCATCTCCAAGAGATCCTGGTCGCTCCTTGCAGATGGATGATCAAAAGTAATTATTACTCCGGTAGTATAGGTACTTAGTAGATACTTTTAGTTAGTATACCTTAGACTTTAGTACCTTAAGACAATCCCGTCGAGTCTTACTTTTAGAATTCAACGACATCCTGCTTTGGGATTTATTCAGGTGACGATTATCTAGGTTGGTTAGTCCCTGTCTCTGATGAAAGTCTTCCTCTGTGCTCCAGATCCTGGCCGTTGAAGTTTGACGGTTGACCCGTCATCTTTCCAAGGTTCACCCGTTCAAAGTAAATAAGAAAAAATAATTCAATTCGATTTTTCTTCCAACTCTTTTTTTAAAATGAAAAGAAAAAATGGTGAACAGTGGATACTCTACTGAGCCGCTGTGGCTTAACATCCCTTGCTGATATCATCCCATCTACAGTACATAGTACAAACCGCGCATTCTCCTGATGTGGTATCCTCACGGCTTCCTTAGCTCGGCTCGGTGACCGCCCCTTGTCCTCCATGTATCCTGTTTTTTTATCCTCCTGCTTCTGCAATGCAACACATCCTTCAGGTCAGGTCTGGTCAAATCCCCTTCAATAATTTAATTTGGTTTATATCCCTGCTAGTGGGCAGGAGCCACTCACATCCAATGGATCCGGATTCAAGCAACAATATTCCGGCTGTAACTATGGAGTGCAGTAGTGCAATGAACGGCGTACAGCGGATCTTCTGCAGATGAAAAGTGGCCGGGGTGTGGAAATGGACGGAACGCATGTCACCAAACCATTTTCATCCAAATTCATCAAGTATCCGTTCGCCGTCGATCCATCGGTATCTATCTACCTAGTCCATCATATTAATTTCCTCAATTTGCCACTGTTCCTGATTCTACGGAGTACGGGAGACGTACTCCGTACTCCGTCTTGATTATTTTTCTAGTTCGTCAAATGGTTGGCATTAGTTGAACAATTTCATTGACGGGATACAGGGACGATGCTCCTATTGGATAGTGCGAGTTCTTCAAATTTTCGATGGAACTGGAATTAATCCCAGACGTTCGTAACAACAGTGTACCAGATTGATGTTCTTAAAGCAAACCATCACATGATACCTCATCCTCATTAAGTTTTCTTTGGTTTTCCTCCTCTTTCTTCCTTTTTCCCTTGTCCCTTTTTGTTCTGTTTCTGTGGCTGAAAGAAAAAAAGACACATGGCCAAAAAACTCAAACTGAGTGGAGTTACGGTTCCGTAAAATGAGATCTCCACTATGGAAAGCGTTCATTCCGCGCCGTTGGAGACTTATTCTGCAAGCTCCCCGACCGATATCCATCTTTATTACTTTACGTCTTAAGTAAGCAGCTCACAGACTCCCTTTCACAGACCGCTATGCAGAGAGACTAAGGCAAGTCTAAGCCCTCGGCTAAGTTGGCGAGCTGTACGATTTTCGTCGAAGGATGCGATAAAATACCGATTAGGTCAATAGTGATAATAATGATTATTAGTGCTACACGAGAAAAGCTATTCGTGATGCGCACATGACTTGATCCTGGCTCATCTAATTGCAGCCTTGCATCCAAGGCATGTAGAACAACCGTTCGGATGGTCTGGTAACCCTTTCAGACTGTTCAACAATCTAATCAGCCTCGGTCCAATAATTAAGGATCAACCCCGTATGGATATTTACCTCTCGGTAGAACAATTGCAGTCCTTCCAGAAGCCTATGTTTCCATGGTTCACCGCTCATTAGTGAGCTCCATATCGTCCTTGGTGGTGAGGGATTCGCCGTTTAGCGCTAAATACCCATCGGACTAACACCAACTAACTGGTTCGGTAATCCGCGGAGTCCACTACCTGGCGGTGGAGTTCTTCTCCTGCTTCCAAGAAGGGCAGCGTGTTTCACTCACCAGCCCGTGGTCCACCATGTCCGACTCCCAATATAGCAGGTGACTTTGCTTACCAAGAGCTCCACTAAGCCCTTTGGATTTTAGGCATCTTTGCACCAGGAACCATGGAATCCTTCGAAGAAGAATATATATAAAAAGTCATGATGTCATGACGTGCTTGGTATCGGTATCTTAATCAATGGTTGAACTTTGTTTCTGGTCGCTATGGCTGGCTGTGCCTAATTCCCATGTCTCAATCACCTCCACAGTCCGGGATATGAAAAGGGTTGAGCGGTTAGTGCCAACTGGAAACAGGGACGAACGCGGAGATAAATCGGTGGCCTGAATAAGGTTCTGTTCGGCTCCTGCGACTCGTTCCTTGACTGTGGCAGGATTCAAACAGCCACCACTCTCGTCCACTTGAGCTGAAATGCATACAATAATCTGACAAGGCTGCAGTGCCACTCGAATATGCACAGTCTACTGTCACTTGCCAGTTACTAACCTGCAAACGGAGACGTGACTCAGTGTCCACATACGCCTCACTTGAACCTCACCAGTCTAACCCTATCTCGCCGCCGTGGCGGTGTTTCGTTCGGTCCAGAACCATAGGCGAGGTTTAATTCGATAAGGAACCTTGTTTCGGATAGAGTGAGTGCGCAATCTGTTACCACGTTGCTATAATCAGGGTCTCCCTAGATACTTCCATTGCAATCTACCATTTTTCTGATCTCCCTCGATTGTCCGACAAGGAGCTTGTTTGGGGGTTGAGTGAGACTGATCATATGAGGCTCCACTAGTAGAACAGCCTCTCTATACAAGGACACGGTAACCGAGATTGGCTATCATAACCTTTATATAGAGTAAAAGCATATATTGGTCTCAATATCAATTTGTATGGACACAGTAATACAGTGCGTACTGATAACTATATCAATAAATAAATATCGTATACGGCGAACTCCGTAAATACAAAAAGATCCAAACTCAAATCACCAGTCACATCAACAGGGTCAAAAGTATATACATTAAGCCACCAACCAACTTCAAAACCCAAACCTGACAATACCTTACAAGCAGAAACTTCATGTAAGTCATACATTATTTCATACATATGTACTCCGTACATGAAACCTACTTAGCTACATAACAAAACCACTTGCATGACATTTATTTACCTACTTAATACCCATTTACCTGCAGCAACCCGGAAGTCTAAAATGATCTTCAACATCTGCAGATAGTATGAACAACCCTGCATAAATACATATGTGCATGTGGCGTGACAAAGTGACAGGTCACCCAAACGGTCCTTCAATTAGGCTATGTCTCATGATTCCCCTAATCTGCTGTGTAAAATAACATACGCACATACGATCAATAATTAGAAAAAAACAAAATCACGCACTATATGCGTTATATCATATAGCTGGGCCCATATTCAGGTCCGTTGGCAAGAGCTAGGCTGCATGATCCTTTCGTTTCCGTCATAACAAAGCTACTACCATATATGGTATTTTCTCAAGGCACCTGGATTTGTTGCACGGCAGATTTAATATGTAGGGTATTGGCGTTTATGGGAAGAGCTGCGCGATGGATGGGTTTCCGCTTACTCACTGTGCTAAATTGCATGTTGAGAGAGTTACACGGAGGTTGTATATTGAACATTGAACGGCTATCTCGTATGATAACCATGCGATGGATGCATTTTACGCTGAGCGATGAAGCGCTGGACTGAGGAATGTAGAGGTCATACGGTGCCTGTTGACATGGCAGTTTATCTTCTTCTGTTGTGAGACCGGAATTGAGTATCGTGCTATCCTGTTGATGTGCTTGGGAGGAGGGAACTGCTATGACTGGACTTCTGGCTGGACGGTGGCTACACGGTTGCCCGGAATCTAACTCGGGACGCGACACTATGTAACAATCGAGAAATCCTTTGCTACTGGTCGGAGGCTGAGTTAAGGTGTTTTGGGAAGATAGGCGTAGTTATCGTTACTGACATGCGGTTATGATACAGGTTTGAATGAGATGTGTTTGTGTTGTCGAATGCTGATCGATTCAAGGGGTATTGGAATCCTGAGAATATGGTGTAACAAGTTGATTGTGTGTTCCAAGGAAGTGGTCAGGCTGAACTTATTGTCAAAAGCCAGGTATCCATGAATCCCACTTCGGCGTCTGCCCTTGAAAACAATTATATCCAAAATGGAAGGAGTGCGCCACCGTGTGTACATTGTGTAAAAAAAAAAGGTTTTCTGTGAGAGGTAGCTTAAGCTTTGTATATGTAAAGTTCGAACCTACGATGACTTGGAGTGCTTGGACTATGGCGCTTGAGAACTTAAAAAGAGCAAAGATTGCTTTAATGGTCATCCTTCACGTGTGCAAAGAAATACCACTTCATAGTGGGAATAATTGAGCACGGCAGATTCATCTCCAATGTGACGGATAAGAAAACCCAGAATATGCTGAAGCATTGTGACAATCTGTGGTGGTATCAAGGTTAATCGCTTCCCGATTAACTGCCATATCGGAGGTTAATCTGATTCGAGAGACTTTGGTCTAACTTATGGCGATAAGCCTCCATCAGGTGTTGAGAATCTTTCTGTCAGGTGTCAGAGGATACCCGTTGGTATCTAGCTTGCTCGTACCGTAGTTAGTTTCGTGTGTCCATCCCATGTCATAGATTGTTCAGTA
This sequence comes from Aspergillus hancockii, assembly GCA_001696595.2. NCBI lineage: Eukaryota > Fungi > Ascomycota > Eurotiomycetes > Eurotiales > Aspergillaceae > Aspergillus > Aspergillus hancockii. The sequence continues at coordinate 126,312 of MBFL02000041.1, read as the reverse complement.
ATGACCCTCTACAATGCCTTCAGCATATTCAATATTCGCTAGAGCTAAATTTTCATTTCCGCAATTAGGCATCAAATGCTGACAGTATAAACTCTGACAGCATTGGCGTGGTCACAGGTATAGTAATACCTCAGATTATGGAAAGGCAGCTAACCAAATCAACTAACATCTTGCTCTTCATCCACATCTCCCTGGACCTGGGTGGATATCCACTCCTCCATTAGAGCCTGGCGTGAGGGTTCCGAAGATGGTGCGTTTGCTCTGACTTTGTCACCTGTGCGCGTGACGAGCAAGCATAATACCCATCCGTAGATATTGAACCCCTCATAGAGTGTCCTGAAGCGCATCTTCTTATCATCAACCGGCTGCGGCTCCTCATCCTTTCTACGTTTCGAAGCACACCGACCAGCTGTGGGATCGACTGTCTCATACGTATCTCGCTGGCGTTTACCCTTCATGCCATCCTCTTCTGCTTGCGGAATATCGTACAAATCCAGAACAGACTCGTTATCGCTCTCGACCAAGATACCCGTATCGGCAGCTGCGCCTGCATTATCTGTGATTTCGGATGTATCCCCCCCTCTGCTTTTTCTGCTCAATTTGCCAGGTTCCTCAAACTCTTTGTGTCGCGTGAGAAGTGAGTGACGCGTCCGAGATTCGCGAAGGAATAACGAGACCTCGAAGTCCTCTACATCACCATCTAGTTAGCGATAGATTTCTTTGATAAACTCGCAGGATCTCTAGCATGGTAATTTATACCTTCGGTTATTACATCTTTGACGGGTTTCCCTTTTTTCCGGGAGAGAAGCCTCTCGTTTTCTTCTCGTATTTTAGGTAGAACTAGAGGTCGAATAGCGGCGAATATGCGAGGGAGAACGGGATCTCGGCTATCAAGGAGCAGCCATCGCGAATCTGAAGGGTTGTCTAGGTAAATCCGACATTCGAGGATGGTATATTTGCTGATTCTGAGATATCGCCGAATGGGAGCCATGCTGCGATTCGAGTGATGTCAGAGGTGAGGAGTAGGGCGGGTGAGGTCGTAAATTTGGGACTAGAGCTATGTATAGAGGCTGGGATAATGATTGAGTTAGAGAGAAAGTCTTAAAGGTGAAGTTGATGATGGCATGCTCAAAGTTTTGTGAATGAGGTGGAATTGATGCCTTGGTATGACATCGGTGACCTCCACATGATCGGAGGGTTTTGCCAAGCTTTGATCACCATCTTATACTTAAAAGCCGAAATCTCGAAACTCTAGCTGTTTATCACCGATAATGGATTGCTACTATGGTTTATTTGCTAGGAATTCAGATCGATTGTGCTTTATATTTAAATTCTGCATGGGCCCTGGCCACTTTTACATATTTTGTATGTCCACATTCGAGGTGGGCCTTAATTTCATCATTACTATAAGTTAAACTCTGAGTATCATGGAGTACTAGGACAAGGTAAGGGACAAACTCTCTAAAACTAGTAATAATTTCATAGACTAATGTCAGGTTGGAGTGTGCAGATAAGTAACTGTTTGGCGGGATACATTGGAGATATATGTTGGCGTATGCAGGTTTTAGGGGTAGAGGCTCAAAAACAGCGAAACGATTAGAATGACTGAACTATCTTGAAAAGATGAGGCCCTACATAAAGATGCCTGAATAAAGCATCTTAGTTATAAAAATATGGCCGGACTAGTAGAACAACGAAACAACGAGAATCAGCATATGGCTTGACTGAAAACGGAATGATTTAGCAATATGATATTTGTAACTACTTTGACCCTAGGCTTAGCCAGCTGACTGGCCATGTCTATGCAAATATTGAGTAAGGATTCAAGGAGATATAAAAAGAGAGGTGGACCCGATGTATGTTCAGCGCTAATCCTAGGAAATGTTGATCAATATATAGAAAGAGAAAGAGCTAGCCCTAAATGAGGTAGTGTATTTCTATATAATCATCTCCTATGGCCGAGAATGTTTGATTTGACCGATAAACCAGTATCATTTCTACTCGCCTATACAACATACTCATCTGCCAACTTCTCTCCCCTCGCAATCTTTGCTTCCAACTCCGCATTTCAGCGGTCAATCTCTTTGCACATTTCCTCCGATGCAGCTGCCACTATCACCCCATCGAGGATTTTTGCGTAATAGCCGCCATTTGCGTGAGAGAAAACTGCAAACGGGTTTGCCTTGAGATTTCGGCTGCTTCTTCGAGGGTTGTAGAGCCCCTTACATCCTCTGGGATCGGGTTCTTGTAACGAGTGGTTGACATTGCATTTGCCCTTACCAAATAGGAGAATAGAAAAGGGGGCTGTAGGTATATGCGATGGGGTAACGTGTTCTCTATGAGGATGTAGTATTCCAGATATCTAACTGATTGGATTGATGAGGTAGCGTTACATTTTAAACCCCGCATCACATGGAAACAGCAAGTGAGGATTAGTTATTTTGTTGGTTTGAATATATGTGGCCAATCACTTAGTGGACTTAGCCTCGACGGTGACTAGTAGTTACAATCTTTAATACCTATAGGTAGCTATGGTAATTTGCTGGGCTAATGACCCTCAAGGGTACCACTGGCTGCACCAGATGGGATGATACACCACGTTAGACGTCGACTAAAAAGGGACGATGGATACTATCCTAACCCCTTTCAAGTCTTTAGAAAGTTCGTGGCCATTCCAGGGGATTGTCATGTGACGACAAAAGTCTTATGTTTTTGTAGCCGTATCTAGGTCTTGAAATTTTATTTGATAGATCCTTCAATTTATCGGCAGTGGCAGTAGAATATTATGGACTGAATTACAAAAATCAAACTGCTACTATCTTCGTGATGCATTATGGCAATATATTAAGGTCTTGTGATTAGGAAGCATGCTCTGGTTTGGTACTATAAGTGTCCCTTCTATCACTCCCTGGTTTGATATGACCATAGCCCTTACCGAGTACAAGACCCTAAAATATTCTTCAATCTAAGATGTTTCTTTACAAGACCTGCACGAGGAGTATCTACTTTGTTCAATGAATCCTTAATAGAGCCTTTTAATAGATTTACATGAAATTCTTGGCACCTGACCTTGTATCCTCGATCCACTATATCGTGAATTACTTCAAATTGAAATTCGGTACCACCACTGATAGAGCAACTACAGATTTTATGAGTTTGTACTTTCGGCAGATTGAATTCCAAATACTAGACAACACATTTCAAAGTGTTTAATTGGCTGACGTGACTATAGTATTGGTGTGAAAGCGTGATTGGTAAAGTGCTAGGATATTGAGAACGAAATCTTCTATAGATGAATGCACAAGTCAATACTCCGTAACATTTACATTATTACCTGAATTAAGGGAATCTATATGCTTTGTTATTTGGGTGTCCACTGAAGACTATATTAACCACCAAGGTACTGGAGCACGATTTAACGTAATCCACGGTCGAGCCGGCACTACGGTCGAGCCGGCACTACGGCCGAGCCGGCAGATTTTCCTCCACATAGGCTGACCGTTGGGACGGGATAATCCCAAAATAATGCCAAGACAAATATGGGAATCCCGTTTTCAAGGTTGAACCGGATGGGAATCCCATCCCATTTTAAAATTGGGATTGGGATTCCCATTTTATGCGGATTTTGGGACTGGGATTCCCATTCTAGCCCTACGTTTGGGATGGGATGGGAAACCGGATGCCAAGAGGGAAAATGGGATGCCAAGAATGGGATGGGATGGGATGGGAAATAATTTCCCATTCCGTCCCATCCCATCCCAATGGTCTGCCTAGTCATAGAATCAGATAGAACTCTTATAGAAACATATAGAATTATATGGATTACATGAATCAGGTGTACAGTAGCCGATGTTATATGACTCTGAGTCACATGATGTTAGATCATGTGATCACCAGTCCAACAATATTTAATATCTTGAAAAAGCTGTATAAATAGCTATATATACCAATCTTCTCTTACTACAAGAAATCAAGGCTGTACAAGCTGAGAATAAGCAGAAATATAAGAAAAAGGCTAGAAAACGTGCTATAATAGGGAATAATAGACTTTTAATAGTACAGAAAGAGAAAAATCGCGTTCAGCAGTTTCATACACAGTTTAATAAGTAGTCTGAGCAATCTACACCTGTACCTCGACGATGGGCTCCTCAATACTGCAGCGGCTGTGGGACAGTTGGACATACTATTCAGAATTGTCCTAGTAAATAACTATTTTTTTTTATTTTTAATAAGTCAAATTTAATGGCGTTTGTTGTTGAAAAGCTTCAAATACTGGTAGATAGTCTGAAAACCTGCCGGCTCGGCCGCAGTGCCGGCTCGACCGTGGATTACGTTAACTAACGTAATCAACCACCGAGTTGCGAATTTTCCCCGCTCCTCCATCATAATAATTCAAGCAACCTTTATCAGCGCGTAATTTCATATTTTTATTGGAAAATGTCCCTATCCCAAGAAGACCGTATTCAAATGGCCATTTCTGCGTACAAAAATCAAAAAATCAAATCAAAATTGCGGGCTGCCGAGATATTTAGTATCTCTAAATCTACTTTACACTATCAGCTTTAAGATAATAAAGCACGATCAGAAGCACGCGCCAATGGTTATAAACTGACAGAATTTAAAGAAGAATCTCTTCTTAAACAATTACTAAAAGTAGATAAACGTGGTTTTCCAATCAGACCAGAGTTTCTACGTGGAATAGTATAGATATGTTAGGGGTCACGCTTAGATTGTCTCAACCTAAGGATGCCGTACGTACACGAAGGAATCGTTGAAAGAGAAGAAGAAAGAAAGAAAAGAAAAACAGACATGGTAAACAAAGCTTTATGTTCCTTCGCCGGAATGCTATCCCTTGTTACGCAGGCCTGTTGCCAAGTTCCTCGACTTCAAAGGGTTCGTACGGGAACCCTCTAACATACAATTGGTGTAAAATAGTTACTTATTCTTGATAACTATAATAGTTATTTAACTGCTGAACTCAACAATTTCTACAAGCAGAATACAATTATCTGTCTTTACATGTCTGCTCATGCTTTTCACCTTCTGCAATCTCTTAATATTAGAGTATTTAATCCATTTAAACATGTATATTGTTGCGTTTCACAGTACTTCGTGTTCCTGTTCCTTTCTGCCTACCTCACTGTACCGCCCCATTCACCGCTTTGTATGTAGAACTTAGCAACATCCTGGCTCCGGCAGCTAAAGGAAATGAATCGATCTACACCATAATCAGAAGCACCCAACAATATAAACCTTCTTTTACAGCAAGAAATTAAGATTATACAAGCAGAAAACAAGCAGAAATATAAAAAAGAAAGTAAGAAAACATACTGTTCTAGATAACAATACTCTTTTATCTATACAGGAAGGCCAAAATTATATCCAGCAGCTTGATACGCAGCTTCAGAAGCAGCCTGATGAATCTACACCTGTGCCTCGTCAGCGAGCTTCACCACGCTGCAGTGGTTGCGGGACTTCTGGACATACTATTAGAAGCTGCCCTAGTAAATAGCTTCATTTTCCACTACTTTCTAGGCTTGCTAAATATTATTTTTGTTGTTGAAATGATTCGATTTTCAATAGGAGCGGGCAAAATTCGCAACTCGGTGGTATTCGCAACTCGGTGGTTGATTACGTAACGAAATTGGTCATTATGTAAGTACATTAATGCCTTAGGCAGGAATGGTAGGTGTCTTTTCCAACCTCTCCTAGAGACATACACCGCTTTCCCATCCAGTAACCCACCCCACTTGGCTGTAGCAGTTCCTCATAAGCTCCGTGGACAATCAACCAACACGAGATACCTGATATGATCATAGAGGTACAGTACGGAATAGACATTCGAATCCCAGGCCGAGGATTTTATTCGGTCTTCGTAGTACTTCCAATGTACCAGGGCTTCAAACTCAACCATGATAAGGTTCACTGAACCATAGGTTCTACAGGTTCTCTCATGATTAATACCGTGATTAATCTATTTCACGTGAGGCCGTCCCATAACACATTGAATATTAGCCAATCAGGATGTGCAAAAAGGAGGGTCAGCAGGCTCCCAAGGTGCTCAAGACCACCCAAAAATGTCTTTTTCTTGACGTCGGTACAGATCCGCTTGCCTCCAAGGTCCCCATTCACACCCACTGCGACAGAGACAAGTGGGACATCGAAATCTCAGCACCTCTTTGCAAGATGGACGCCTCCATTGACACTCATCTCTCCCCTCTCCGCCGTGCAATACCTCCTGGGACGCTTGTTCTACAAATTTCCGGTGGCTAGACGGTCATTACATCAAGAGAAATCCTTCCAGATCTCAGGTAGACGTGACAATCGCATCCTGAGTCGTGCCACACATACTTTCCACACGCTACACCCCAAGGTCCTCATTTCGAGATCTGATCCCTGCCGCTGCTTTGTTCGGTCGTGTTTGAAAAACACTAAGCGACACCGGAAGTGGAGTGTAGGGACCTTGAGGACAATCAATCACAACTGTCGACTTTCCGATTGTGCAACAGGATTTGATATAAGACGGCCGGGCAGGAAACCCATAAATTGGTCCAAGAATACCAAGAATACCAAGCATCGGGATCTCGCAGTTCACGAAAGTTCCTCCCTTGCGACAGACCTTACTATTTCTGCACTTCTACCACGTGTTTTTTGATCCTTGCGAATTCTTAACTTCCTCAATCTTGAATCTTATTGGGCTATCGTGCCCGCCGGAGAGTTTTCAATCAATTTGACACACTTGGTCTGTGCCATAGTGCATCAATCTGTGGAAAGTCATTCTTCAATCATTCCAGTCAACTGAATCCTTCTGTAAAGTGTGACAACATGAACGTTCTTCACACTCTCCTGGCCCGGGATGCTGAGGAAGGCCCGGCCCCTGCCTGTGAAACCGGCAATGAGTACGACGGTCGCATGGGCCTGCGTATTTCTTCCATTTTTGTTATTCTGGTCGGTTCTATGTTCGGTGCTGTTTTCCCCGTGATTGCAGGACAGTTTCGACGCTCGAAGTACTTAGATTGGGCTTTCTTTGTTGCCAAGTACTTTGGTTCCGGCGTCATCATTGCTACTGCCTTCATTCATCTTCTAGCACCTGCAGAAGAAGCTTTAACCAATGAATGCTTGACAGGCCCGATCACAGAGTACTCCTGGGTTGAAGGTATTGTCCTCATGACCATTGTTGTATTGTTCTTTGTTGAGTTTATGGTAATGCGCTATGCTCGGTTTGGTGAAAACCATGTTCATGGATTAGCGCATGATCGTCACCATAAAGAGGAGCATGTGGATAGTAGCTCTGAGGTTGTCGACAACGGGCACATCCCAGGGCAAGACCACCTGGGGCACTCTCGCGAACATCAGGATCCTGAGTTGGCCGGGCGAGACACATCCCTTGAAGAGTACATGGCCCAGCTGACCGGTATCTTCATTTTGGAATTTGGTATCATCTTCCATTCCATCTTTATCGGTCTGACTCTGGCGGTATCCGGAGAAGAGTTTGTCACGCTCTATATTGTCCTTGTGTTCCACCAGACCTTTGAAGGCCTCGGTTTGGGGTCTCGTCTGGCTACAATCCCATGGCCCCGATCGAAACGTTTCACCCCTTATTTTTTGGGCATCGCTTTCGGTCTGTCGACACCAATCGCCATTGCCATTGGATTGGGCGTCCGTAACTCGTACCCCCCAGAAGGCCGCACAACCCTCATCGTCAACGGAGTTTTTGATTCAATTTCTGCCGGTATCCTCATCTACACCGCACTCGTGGAGCTCATGGCGCATGAATTTATGTTTAGCACTGCGATGCGAAAAGCGCCTCTCAAGAATGTCCTGGCCGCGTTCTTCCTTCTATGCCTGGGTGCCTTGCTGATGGCTCTCCTTGGAAAATGGGCTTGATCTATGAATTTTTTCTTTTCTTATTATTTCCCCTCATGATTCTGTGTTCAATATACCCAATTGTTTTTGTTTTCGTATCTATCGCCATCATTGTGTAGATAAAAGCTGGCGCATATGTACATCATCATGGCTTCTCTTGTTGTTATAAAATTTTCCAAAATGCATTAAAATGATAAAATCTTAACAATCATCAACCAACTTACTGGCCAGATTCTCTCAAAAGAAGGGATAAATCAAAGGCAATCAAAGGATAAGAGAACCATCCCAATAAAAGACCCGAAGTCCGGAGTTACCCTCATGGCCATCTAATCTCCGCACCACTCAGCCAACCACGTCTCACTCCAAACCCATCAACCACTCAAGTCATTCAAGTCCTCAATTCAATCTCCACCCTCTTCAAACAACAACAACCAACATCAGAAACAACAACCTCCAACTCGAAACACCCAATCCCAAAAACCAACCTTAGCCTCTCTCAAAAATGCGTTTCTCAATTCTCCCCACCCTCCTCTTCTCCCTCGCGACCCTCTCCACCGCCGCCGAACTCGGCATCGAAAAGACCCACGAGGTAGAATGCACCCGCAAGACCGGCAAGGGCGATACCGTCCACATGCACTACAAGGGAACACTCCAGTCCGATGGCTCTGAGTTTGATTCCAGTTACAAGCGCAACTCTCCTTTGAAGTTCAAGGTTGGCTCAGGGATGGTCATTAAGGGGTGAGTTTTCTTTTTGCTTCTTCCTGTTCTTTATTTTGGTTTAGGTGTTGGATGGGCGCTAATTTTTTGCGTTCGGTGTAGATGGGACGAGGGTCTCTTGGATATGTGTATTGGCGAGAAGCGCACCTTGACTATTCCCCCTGAGTTTGGGTACGGTGATCGGGGTGTTGGACCTATTCCTGGTGGCGCGACTTTGGTCTTTGAGACCGAGTTGGTGGGTATTGAGGGTGTTAAGAAGGATGAGTTGTAGATTGATTGCTATGTTTTGTTCGAGTTGGGTCTAAGTGATGCTGATTTGGTACTTTGAATGCAATGCATGTGCATATCTACGGTTGTCACTCTACTGAATTGTATGACGACTTTCTATTTCGCTGTGGATTGATGGTATGCATGTACTTATGCAAATGTCTGTATGTCGCCGGGTATCATGCGAAACCTCTAGTATAATACAAATCGATCATCGCCCAAGTCTATATTATCAAGAAGAAGAAAAAAAATGAAACAGAAAGCGATAGGTATAGATCAGTCCATAGCATCGAGGGCGTTCTCAGTGGCTCCCTCGTTCTCAGAAACTAGGATACCAACAAGACACTCGCCTAAGATAGCATCCCAGTTCACCCAAGGATGAATCTCCATGAATAACTTCACTGAATCCTTCCCAGCACCCCTGAGCAGTTCTCCCTTCCCGCCGGGATGGAACGGCACATACGGCGTGATGTTGTACACCTTCCCCTGGTAAGAAGTCCACGCATCGGAACCCTTGCGTCCATTCTGGATCTTGAGCATCGACGGCGTCACATTGATCAACGTCGGAGGTAAGTTGGCGCCCCGCAAGTTGTTCTTCGGGTTGTTTGTAAGCGCGGCCCAGTCCAGGGGGGAATACCCCGGTTCGAGGACCGCCCGCTTCGACGAGATTTTGGATGGTTGTGCGGTGAGTTTGACGGGCGCAAGGTTGTTGCTTGTGGGTCGATTTGAGGGAGGAGCGCGTAGGGAGGCCGCTGCAGATGGTGGCGGGTGCAGGGAACTGCCTGCACTTGGGCGCGGAGGGGATCGTCCCGGGGGCGCGAGTTGTAGTGGTTTGGGCTGGGACGTTGTTGGACGAAGTCGAGGGAGAGCAGGGGGAGGCATTAAGGAGGAACTGCTTGCGGTGGGCTGTGGTGGCGGTGGCATGAGGATATTGTCTTTGATAATCGGCGGTGCGGGCGGTTTTGCTGATCCATTCTGGACTTGCTTCTGGTCGGACTGGTTTCCGGCTTTGGTTGTTGTCTTGTCGCTGTCTAGGTGTAGCGCGGGTACCTCGAGTGATAGTGGTTTGGATGCGGATGCTTTGGGTGTTGACTGGGAGTCTTCATCGTCTTCTTCGAGTGGTTTCGGATCTTCTTTTGCTTTCACTTCATCTGTTGCGCGAGGGGTAGGTGGCTGTTTTGAGTCTGATTTTGGTGGCGGTTGGGAAATGGAAGGCTCAGATGTCCATGTAGAAGGAGGATGTCGGTAAAGTAGGAAACATGCGGTCGCAATGATTGTAGCGACTCCTAGCCAGCCCATGATGGGCGGTTGAAAAGAAAGTAAGATAGCGAAAGTGATGATCGGTCCCTGAAGATCGGATGAGACAAAAAAAGTGACGACAGGAACGGGCTCGGGAACATGTGCCTGGGGAAAACATATGGTCCGTGCGCCCAATTCCATCGAGTGAGCATTCTTCTACTATGTAGTACGACAGAACAGAACTCTCCATGCATGTCTATATATTTATTCCTCAGAGGACGCTACCCTATCCATTATAGACAACCAAAAAAAATAAGACCGTCCCCAACATTAAGCACAAAGGTTTCCAGGAGAGATATAGACGCCGTTGTATACTTCGAATGATTCTCAAAATTTAGTCGTGGATCTTCTAAACACTCTGAAAGATCTACTCCTTGTTGTAGAAGCAGCGGTCTTTTGCCTGCCAGTGCTCTAGGGCAACCTTTAGCGTCGATATGAGAATACCAATGGCCACTATCACCAACGTGGACCACTGTCCGATAGCAGTTATATCCTCCCCTACCGGTATATGGTCTGGTCCTATCATGGTGGGCTTGGAGAGCACGATGGTTGCGATTGTACAGCCAATACACCCACAATTATGATCACAGCGGCGCCTAACCCTCTGTACGCAACGCGTCGGTCCTGCCAGGAGCTTGTTGTATCATGAAGCCAGGCGACGTGTTTCCCCACAAGGAGCAATCTCATAACCACCAGGCCAATAAGGGTGAAGAAAGCTCCTAAGACACAGACCCATCCCGAGAAATCGTACAGCACAGAGCGCCATCTAGCTTTGAACCAGATGAGGGCGATGGACTGCCCTCTGCGTATTATATCCAAATATAGAACACGGCGAGAGAAGGACGCGAGATGTCCCTCAGCGTCCTTGACTACAATATCATAGGTACTGGAAGTATAGCTGCGATTTCAGTAATTGCAAAGACTGGAATGACATCCCAAGTCCACAGATCCGTGCCCACGTTCGGCTGCTAGTGCGATGGCGTGTATATCAGCGATAGAGCTGGTAAGCATTGCCGGACCGAGAGTTATCGCGACTGTCCATTCTCTTGTGTGGAACAGAAAGGAAAGAAGGATTAGTGCATAGTAGATATAGCGTGGAATGGGACCGTAGAGGTCGGAAACGCTATACGCGCAAAACCCTTCGTTGACTGAGGCGGCAGCTCATCTCTGGATGCAGAGAAGGATGGCTATGAGGTTAACGTCATTTTGGCTGTGCTACAAAGTGGATTGCATGGTTAGCTTTTGCGTGGACGAAGGTACTGCAACTCACCATATCTTAATAGCCTTTGTTGGTCAAGCATCTGAAATTTGCAAAGTGCTCGATGCTGGCACGTAGGATTTATACATAGCCTTAAATCGTCTCATTTCTTGGATTGGTAGGTGTGTATGCAGTACAGCCACCTCAAGCTTTGGCCAATTAAGACGACCATGCGTACCCTAAGCAGGCATAGTAATGTCGCTTTGCGTAAAGTCTTTTTAAATAATAGAGACTAGGCCGGGTGTAATGAGGTTTCCGACCGCCAGTTCAAACAAAATCAGACATCTTGACCAACAAATTCCTTAGCGCTATGATAAGTTCGTTCTCACCGGATGTTGTCTTGATTTAAAATGGTTCAGATAAGTTAACTCCCGATGACCATTCAGCTGAACTGCAGCCAAGGACCTTTGACTCATTCCGAGTTATGTCGCTCCAATTGCTGTAGTTCCTGCAGGTAATCCACTCTCTTAGTGCTTTGCATTCTCTCCGCCATGTCACCATGCTGGTCTCCAGTGATGCTAGAGATGGGGAGATGCACTGAGCTATTGGCAAAGAAATATTTCACGCAGACGCTACAGGACACCACTTACACCTGGAGTTATCATCTGACTGCACTGTTCTAAGACATGGAGAGGAGTCGATACATTTACGCCACAGATAAACTCAAAAGAGTACCTTGATGGCAATGGAAGTAAGTTAAGCAAGCTAGGGCCGCTCATAAACAAAGCATCGACGCATAGCTTGCTAAGGTTCTCCCTGTAACGGTGGTATATCTGAAGCGCTTACTGTGGCACCTAAGATTGGTGTCCTGAACTCACCAAATCAGACTTATCTAGCACGGAGTAACCCATCAGAAGCATATTTGAGTGAAATTTTATATGTTTTAGTGCCTATAACGTACTATGGACCTATAATAACACGAACATAAGAGCTCTGAGTGGCTATATTTTATTTCGAATATCGTATATTTCTTATCGTATAAGGGCAAGGAGCTCATTATCACCTTTTTCACTGCAAATTTTGATCCCTGTGAGGTCTTGCATCCGGCCTTCTTACCAGAGTTTGATCACACTGTCGCCTCTCTTCCTTTTTGTTGCTACTGGAACCCTCTGAACAGCTTTGATATAGACGCAGCGGTGATATGTACCCTTATCCTATGAAGAATAGACAAGTACATACCGCTTTATCGAGGATATAAGTTTTAAAAATTTGCATCTTTCATTAGCAGTCATGGGATATATAGATCTCTTTTAAGGGTTAGCGCATGCGACCCAGACTGTCCAGTCCTACAGCTCCCACAACATATATTCATCAACATCCTCTATCTATATGAGAACTGATCTCCAATAAGATACCTATCAATAGAGCTACACTCCAGTAGCCTTCAAACCAATCCTACATATATGCATGGTTTTTTACAACGACGATCACATGACCACGCGATAAGACAGCGTCACAACCCATCACCAAGCCGAGCCAACACCGCCATCCTAAGAGCGCCCCAATCAATCCAAAAACACATGGATCTCATAGTCGATGGCCTAAACTCCGCGCAAAGAGCCGCCGTATCCTCACCGTCGCCAATTTTGCAAGTCCTTGCTCCACCAGGCTCAGGAAAGACCAAGACCTTAACGGCGCGCGTCGCGTACCTTCTCGCCCACCATGGATATCGTCCACAAGATGTTATCTGTTGCACATTCACGATCAAGGCCAGTCGGGAGATGCGAGAGCGTCTGGCGAAGTTGATTGGGGACCGGATGCAGTCGAGGTTGATCCTAGGCACGTTTCACTCTATTTGTCGACGGTACCTCGTGACCTATGGGTATATGATTGGGCTGCGGAAGGGGTTTGGGATTGCAGACTCCGGGGATAGTTTGGCAATTATTAGGGTAGGGACTTGTGGTCTTATATGTTGTGTTTATTCTTTACTTGGGGTACGGTTGCTTACTGTGCTGTTTGGTAGAGAATCATCAAGCGGTTACAGCTCAATATCCAGCCCAATGTGGCTCGATCACGGATATCTCATCAAAAGGCTCATGGGGTTACGCCGGAGGACTTGGCGGATAAATATACGAAGGAGTCTAAGGTTCTACAGCACCGAGAGTTTGTCCAGGTTTACCGGGAATATGAGATGCATTTGGCGAACTCTAACCTACTCGACTACGATGACCTACTTTTACGATGTGCGCAGCTGCTCCGACGGCATCCGGAGTGTGTTTCGAACGTCGAGTCAGTCTTAGTCGATGAATTCCAAGACACAAACCATATCCAGTATGAGTTGATGAATCTTTTTGCGTCCAAAAACAGACGGATAACCGTCGTTGGGGACCCAGACCAGAGTATTTACGGCTTTCGGTCGGCTGAGATCAAGAACTTGACACGTATGCAGCAGCTGTATAATGACACGTCAATTGTGCTCCTGGAGGATAATTATCGGTCGTCGGGCTCCATTTTGAACTCAGCTCAAGATGTCATCGAACAAGATTCGTCCCGACCGGCGAAGAGGCTGCAGCCGACCCATAGCGTAGGGACGATGCCTGTACTGCGCAAGTTGCCAACCGCAGAGGCGGAAGCTCAGTGGATAGTACTCGAAATAAAGAGATGCATAGCCATGACAGGGAATTTATTGAAGTATTCCGACTTTGCGATATTGCTCAGGTCGGCCGCACTCTCAAGACAAATCGAATCGGAAATGGGGAAACAAGGTATGCCGTACAGAATGGTTGGGGGCTTGCGTTTCTTCGACAGAGTAGAGATCAAGCTACTCTTGGACTACTTGAGAGTCACAAGCCAGCCGGGTAACACAGACGCGCTTTTGCGTATTATCAATGTCCCATCGAGGAAAATCGGCGAAGAGACAATCCGATCGTTGTTGAGTGGCGCGGAGAAAGCGAACAAGCCTTTCTGGGACTACATTAAGGATGTAGCCCAAGGTCGCACGTCGACCGAAAAGTCGTTGTCGAAGCCGACCAACCTTGGACTATGCACCTTCGTCGGCCTTATTGAATCTTCGAGGCAGAAACTCTTCGAATGCACTGATAGTTCCGCCCCGAAAGCTCTTCTTGACTTTGTGATCAAGAAACTAAACTTTCGAAAGTATCTTTCAGATATTTACGGTACCAATGAAGAAAACAAATGGGCAAACGTAGAAGAGCTTCTCGGACAGGCGGAGGATACGGCTGGACCCGGAGAGGACGGTGAGCAACAGGAGGAGGGCCTCCCCGAAATCCAAGGTCTCTCTCAGGAGCAAACTCATCCTGGAGAGGAAGCGTTATCACGCTTTCTGGCGAATGTGGCGCTATCCACGGAGGTTCGACAGCAAGAGGGAGAAGAGGGAGAGCAGTCGCAGGAAAGAGTAACAATCTCCACCATTCATGCCGCGAAAGGTCTCGAATGGCCGGTTGTGTTCGTGCCGGCTGTGTACAACGGTGTCATTCCTCACTCGCGTGCAGAAGACTCGGACGAAGAGAGACGGTTGCTCTACGTGGCTATGACAAGGGCGCAGGCGTTGTTGTATCTGAGCTATCCTCTGGAGCAATCTCGCGGCAGTGAAGCGACGAGTGTATCGTCATTTCTCCCAGGAAGGATTATAGAGTCACGGTTTCGCTTAATAGGGCCTAACTTGCAGGAAAAAATCGTCTATGGAATTGCTGACATCTTACGGCGACCGAGACCGACTATCGAGGCTATGCTGGAGGGTCAGGTCTCACTCCCTTCCACCGTTGATGACCGGTGGACGGTGGATGGTAAAGAGGCGTCGAACGCTGTCTATAAATGGGATGGCTCCAGAGCGATGGGCGAGGATGGGCCTAACGCCAAAAGACCGCGGTATAGCCGAGAACCTTCGAAATCAACCGCAACCACGTACATGTCTTTGTCAACGTATACGATGAATGGCTCGAACTTCTCCGCACCTACTACCATGTCGCTCGGGTTTTCGACGGCGCGGGAGTATATTGCGACTGATACAGCCGCAAGGCAGGAACCATCGCCGGGATCTGGGTCTGGGAACAAGTCAAAAGCCACAGGCACTGGAACGTCTGGGCGTAGTGCCGGTGGTCTTTCACAAAAGAGCATATCGGGGTTCTTTGGCAAGCCTTCATCTCAGCTCCAACAGAAACCAAGCGCGTCAGCACCGGCGCACTGCCACAAGGCCCCTAATAATCGTAACGACGTCATTGGGCAGGCGTTGTACAGTCACTCGTCTAATCCGGAGTCTAGAAGCGTGCTCCCAACGAACCTCTCAACTTACCGACCACAGGGGCACCGCCTGCAACCAGCCCGCCCAATTCTCGAACCTTCGGATCCCAACCGTTACACGTGGCTAACGACGTCTTCGAAGCCTACGGAGAATCCGATTTTGCGCAGCGGTAACGAGGGCAGGGAAATATCCGACAAGGGCGAAGCCCAGAGCGAGTGGGCGGCGAGCGAGATTAAAAGACCTCAAGTGCCTGTTGGAGATGCCCGACCAGCGGCCACGTATCACGCAACTACAATGTCAGTTATGCAAGGAAGACCGCCAGTTCCGACGAGGAGAACGTTGGGGATTCGACGGAGTATGAATGGGTGGGAAGAACGAATGAAGAGGGCGGGCAATCAGCGACCAGGTTGACTTGATAGTGAACGCAGATTGGTTGTCCCAGACTAGGAACTCCATCTGACAAGATGGGTGTTTGGGTGTTCGGGTGTTTGGGCGTTAAGGCCAAATGTGATTAGGTGCCTTACTACAATGTTCGGGCTACGAGTTTCACATATCGTACTTTGTTATCGTCATGATGAAATGCATTAATGCCTAGAATCCTGCTTAAATCGATCTATCAGGTATACTGGCTCTTTTCTCTTCCTTCCAACCACCTGGTCAAGCATACTAAACCGAACAAGTCATTATGTCAGCCGGCCCAGAACAGTATTGACCAGTATCCTGACCAACAATAGCACTCTGTCCAGCACCTTAGTGTAGTATCAAGTTACGTGCAGCCCGTACACTTGGCACCACTCCCTGATCGCCAGCCATTGACGTCGTGCAATTGCTCCCGGAAGACCCCAATACAGAACCCAGACTCTTTGATCGTCATTACTATTCCATCCAAAGCGAGACAGTGAGAAAAAAACGAGAGAAAGAGAGCAGTATTATTCCGTACAATTGATTACCTAACTCTAGCGGTGAATGTCTCCCTCACTCGCCATAATAATGGTAAATCACCGGTCCCAATAAAGACTAACGATAACAGTCGTAGTAATAACAAACGCATCAGCTGATAGGATCCATCTCGTAGACCTAAACTAGCACTAAGGTAGCTAGCTAGCTATCATCCATTTGGTGGTGCTTACTCCGTACTACTAGTAACCCATCCATAGTAAACTAATAGCGAAACACCACTTATTGATGGAGTAAAGATACTTAGTTAGTTTACGGAGACGGTTTCCCGTACACAGCAAGATAGGTATGCAACTTTAGTTCAATTCATTACTACTTGGTGCCATACATATGAGTGGTGGGTATGTACATAGCGGTAATACCAGCCCGCCAGCCTTGAAGCTTAGGTGTCTTGTTGAGGGAAAATAATAAAATTAAAAATTAAAAAATAGGCTAGACTGAGTTGGTTAGTAGCTTGTTATTTTGAGTCTAAACTGTTTCTGGGCCGAGTACAACTCAACACCTATCCTAAGTTGTCCTAGACATAGGCTGGGGAGGTTGACTGGATAGATAAATTTTGGGATTTGATTTGGGTTAGAGCATGTTTCAATTAGCGTATGGGGGTCTTTTTTCTTGGTTTTGTTTCTTGTTGTGGACGGAATGACTACCCCGTGTTTTGTTGGCTGGTGATTAAGTGGCATATGCTTGTTGCATCGTTGGATGGTTTAGGTTCTGAGAGAGGCATGTACATATTGTATGTATGTACGAAGTATGCATGTACAGTAGGTATGTATGTGTGTATGTGTGCTACGTATGTTGTGGTCAGTACCAACACCCGACCTAATGCCGTCGTCCGTGGAATCTGGTAGTTCCTGAAGCTACCTATTGAAAGGGATAAACAGAGTCGATGGATCGAGTTAGTACAGGATGGAGTTTCCAATACTGAACTCCGTTCGGTACCATGGATAGCACCTATAGTTTGTTTAGTTTGTACCCATAGGTCCAGAAGGAGCTAGGCTGTGTTAGGATTTGCCATATTTAGAGTTACAGCTCTGTTGAGTCTTGAGTCTTGGGGAGGTACGTACGAATGGAGATGTTCCAAACGGGTGCCAGAGTGATGCTTCAGGAGAGAGTTCCCCGGTTACTCATAAGAGTAATGATGATTGACGATGGTTGATAATAATAGTTGTGAGGAATGTCCAGATCTTTCATATAAATAGTAATCAGGTGATTGAGCCGTATTAGGTGGCGTACGAGTTCGTATATGACCCTGTAATATGACCCTCAATGGGTGCTCTAGCCAATTGGAACAGGGATTCCCCTGTTCCTGGACGTAAAATACAGACAACATATCATCCATCAGACACATGGACCTCCCCGTTGGTGAAACTGAGGCAGACATCATTACCGGAAGCCCTCGTTACTAGACATCACATCGGGATCTTTCAGGCAAGCTTACTATGGCCCTGGGCAAGTTGGTTTCCGTCTCTGCCTGTCACCGCCACATCAGCGACGTGATTGGGAGTGTTGCGTAGAATCAGCCTCATCAGGCTGTAAGCCTGAACCTGGGGTTTGTGGCTGGTGCCCCATCGTGCCCTTTTCCCTGCCTGGATGACTGGACTGTCAGGCTGTTGGGATAGGCAGCAGACGAGACCGGCCAATGCCAAAGTGCGAGAGAGCCGAACAGGGCCCTGTTATTGATCGATTGAAGATAATCATCAACAATGATCCCTACGAACATCCCGTCAACGATGCGCAGCAAGTGGCCAATCAGGGAGGGGGCTCTGAGCCATCCGGTTCGCCGCCTCGTCTTTTCAAATTATTTTAATTTTCTGCCCCTGGCAGATAGAGGCGGTGGAGCAGTTTGGAATTACCCTTTCAGGGCGAATTTGATGGGGATTCCAGATTCCAGAACGTCGTCTCGTGTTGGAGATTATTGGCGGATATTATTATTTCGATTCCGAATTATTTGAGAGCTAACAAAAAATGGAGACACAGGAGAATGACGTCTCCTGGAGCCTCGTTGGAAAATGGTCCCATACAAAGTAGAGCATCCAATGCATCCACATCATCGCCTGTTCTTGGTATAGTTTCTCGAATCACTGCAAGATGACCGATCTCTCGTCCCCCAATGACTAGTCTAGTTTCATTTTCTGGATCTGTTCTGTGCTTGTTCTTACCTTTTTTTCGTTTTCGTTTTCCCTTTTTTTCCTTTTTTTCTTTTTTTCAATTATGATTTTTTTATTTTTAATTTTTCGTCTGAATTTCCGAAGCTAAAATTCCCAAGATGATCGGTTCTAGTCCTTTTGGGATAGATGCTTTCATACTTCCCCATACTCTTGAGAAACCTACAAAAAGCCCTCTCATCTCCCCAGTTGGATCCTCCCCCCATCACTTCAAACAAACAAACAAACAATCAATCAATCAATCAATCCACTTACCTTTCAAAGAATCATCTGAGACAAACAGTCATCTTCTTCCCCCCTTCACACGCCTAATCCTCCTCGTTCTGCTTACGATTGCCTGGGCTACTCTGACCTTTGCCTTGCTCCGTCACTGGTCTCGTTATTACTTATATAACTTCGTCTGCTCCCCCGGAATCTCGATCTCTAATCTTTTCTCTTTACATACAAGCCAACCTTCTATACTCTCAACTACTACACATCATCATGCCTGTTAAAGTCACCCAGTCTAATTCTACTTTGGCCAGCTCTGGCAGTAGCGGTGACCAAGTGGTTGTCACTGACCTACGAGGTATTTAGTATAAAATTACACTGCTCTATACCTTATCCAAATGCCACTAGAGCTGTCACTAACGGGACCGTTCCTCTGCCATAGGGTCCAATACTGGTCCTCGCCGAACACAACCCCCGGTGGTGATACACAACCAGGGGGGACAAATCTACGACGAAACGAGACCTTCCGATTGGGACAAGCAGCGATGGAAGTAAATCCATATGGGTTGTCAGCGACAATGGCGTCCTGCGTCAAACGGGTCACCCGCTGCTGGCCAGCGGGTGAGACGGCCTTAGTCAGCTGATTATCCGCGCGGCTTGACCAAAGTGAGGCGGCGATCGGCACCTTTCTTCCTTCTTTCTTTCTCCTTCCGCGCCTCTGGCTTGAGACCGGCAACGACGGATGCTCTCTACCTTTCTGGGCTGGACGGACCTCTCTTGCTCTCTCGGCGTCACCGCAACAATGCCGGTCCTCCCCCCTGACACTTTTCTCCGTGGCTTGCCGCGTCGTTGTTCCGTTTTGGGTATCCCAACCCCGGATTTACTTCACCCATTGCCCATGTTTCTTGTATACTTACCATGATGTGCCACTGTACTTTTATGAGTTTGGGTTTGATATCTTTTTGGTGCTCTTCCTTTCTTCCCTTTATTGTGTTTCACTCGACCCCTTGACCATATCATTCATAGCAAATGTTACATTCTCTCGGAACTGGCAAGAAACTCTCACCCTGTCCACCTGTCTTGTCCTCGTCTCCGACCTACGAAGACAAACCCACTCAACCCTTGCATACAACCATCATCCATCGAAGGAAGTCACATCAAATAAACTTCTTCAGCAAATGGACGCATAGCAAGAGGCGGTGGTTGAATCCTGCCAGTTCTGATGCACCCCTTTTTTTTCGATCCATCTCTTTCTTCCCTTCTTTGCAACGCAACGCGTGTATAACTATTATTACTATTTGTTGGGTTAATTCAGGTTTGGAATTTCGCATAGCGTGGGGAGATTTGGGCAAATCTCAGGTACTTTGGGATACTCATTTGGGTTTCTTGATCAGATCAGGTCATGTCATGTCACTCACTCACCACTGTTGTCATCAATGATGGCTATTGTTTTGATCCATCCAACTTCTATCGCTCCCTCACTCATCACTCATTTGGTGATTACATTACGCCCCGACATGACTTGATGCTTTTGGCTTTTAGCTATATCTTGTGCAATTAGTGCTACATATACTTTGTATAGTATTATCGGACATATAATACAAACATACACAAATATACATACATTATCTGGATGACTTTTTTTCTTTGCTATCTAATTGTGTTAATCTAGGTGTATGTAATCATCTGTTTTGGGACAGGTATATATATACCCCTGAATAAGGAGTTTTGCCTTAATCATTCCTGTATGGATCTCTTGTACTACACGTGATTCACGGCGTTGAACAAGGCATTCCTCCGGATCTGGGACCAGAGGGAGGAAATTAACTAGGGCCAACAGCACGGCGGGGTAACAAAGGGATGAACTACATGCCTTGGGACCCAGTAAAGGGGTGGGTTTAATAAAACTCCGGGATACTTGCCCTGAGTGGGAGGAGTAGACTTGGTTATGATCCCCTCGACAACATGACGAAGGGGGTTGGATAGCTCATCATTTAGTTATTCCACTTTATGCTCTAGAGGCGGTCGAACGAAGGTATGCAACTACAAAGGAAGTTGTTTCGTAAAGTATCATAGATTGAATCTACTACGATCTCATCGTAGTAGTATACTATTCACGTCTCGTCTCAGCTCATCCACCCAAGATATAAGTACTGCCTCGATGATTGTTGGCGGTCAACAAAAAAAAAAAAAAAGAAAAGAGGTAAGGTTCCAAGTAGAAACAAAGAAGAGGAAATCTAGAGAAAGATGAAGAGGCAAATGGGTCCAAATGGACTCAAAACGCTCAAGTTCATCCACCTGTCCAAAGCTTTCTCACTGTCCAAATCATTAGGTAACAGAAAGCTGTATCGCATCTCTTTTTGCAGCTCTTGTTTATGTTTTTTTTCTCCTGCGCTTTTGCTTTTGCATTTTTATTTTTTGCGATTTTTTTTCCAGTTCGGTCTTTTTCTGCTTTTTTTTTTTGGAGGGGACCTCTCTCCATCAGCCAAGATTCCGAAGGATGCAGGCAAACATTATTCTCTGCCTGCGAAAATAGTATATTGCGTGGGAGGTGAGAGGTTATGCCACATTAGCGTATGTATCTGAGTAGGATGGGGGAAAGTTCGGTCAAAAGGGGTCCAACACAAAAAGCCCAGTTCGGCAAGTTCAGGCTGCCGCCTGAGTGTCGCTTGAATGAGATTGAACTCCAACACACAACTGAGTAAGGATCACACAAATGAAATGAAAATGATTTAATAAAAAATTG
The DNA here is from genome assembly GCA_001696595.2 of Aspergillus hancockii. Classification (NCBI taxonomy): domain Eukaryota; kingdom Fungi; phylum Ascomycota; class Eurotiomycetes; order Eurotiales; family Aspergillaceae; genus Aspergillus; species Aspergillus hancockii. Next base: position 104,626 of record MBFL02000041.1, on the reverse strand, counting down.
TAAACAGGCAAATGCAATTTAGACTCGAACGGCTCGCGCTTGCAATGCTAGATATAAGAATGAGATGCAACTTGGAACTCCAAGAGATGATGGAAAAAGTAAGGAAATGGGTATGCCTCTTAACAAAATAAATGCGAAAAAAGAATCAGTTACGACCATGTAGGCAACCGGTCGAGCATTGAAAGAATCAATGATAGTCATAAACTAGATCGAGCACCCTCTTGCAAAGAACGGCGAATGCATCGATGTCGGTATCCACTAATGTACTGATACACTATTGACGGAATGGCCCAGCGCATTTTTTGGATTCAGTAGCCAGTGCTGAATGACATTTGTGGTTGAAGGAACTGCTGCCCCTGGGAGAATGTGGCGTCTTGCTGATATACTTGAGAGTCCACGTATTGCATGCTCGGTGGTGGCGTCGGAGAGGGTGAGCAAGCGCTCGTCCCTTTCACGAAGTTGGAGTTAGCACCATTGACAAACGCATCATTCTCGGGTGTGATAGGAGGCGTGATATAACCATGGGGCATGTTTGAAGGGTGGGATGCCTTCTGCGGCGTAGCGAGTCCAATCTCGCCTTCGTACGGCTTAGACCCAGAGTTGACATCTGAGGGTGGGCTTGGGGGGGTATAGCTAGCAACCGAAGCCTGACGGGCCAGGAACTGCTCCAGGATCTTCGAGACCCTAGAAAAGTGTACCGAAGAGTATTTCCGGAACAAGATCTGAGAAGGCTGATGGAGCTGTTGGGACAAGCCCACCAATGTCATTGAATCGTATTGCGAAGCCCACTCAGTATGGCGAGGTTGTGGTCTGTTGAGAATACACCGCGCAAGAGCTAGTGAAGCTCTGGCAAGGTCAGAAGATGGCTTGGAAACAAACTCTCTGTGAAACAAAGAGATTTCTGAGATGTACAGTGCCATGTGTTCGACCTCAGGGTCGTAAGGTGTGTCCATGACAGCCATTTGAAGGAAGCTATCCACAGTTGGGTGTCCAATCGTCCAACCTAAAGTTTGCAGAACATGCCACTCCATCTGTGTAAACATATCGTCATCGTACAGGGAGCAGCACATCGATTTCAGTTCCTTAATCGTAGGTACGCGGTCCTTTTTATCACCGTACTTGGCTGCGATGAGCAAGGCCGCACATCCAACCAGTTGATAGTGTCTTTTGTAGACCACACGCTTGGAACAATATCTATCGAGGAGATTGATTGTTAAGAACAGCGTCGAGGGCAACAATTGGAAGGCAGTATTGGCTTCGATAAGGAAGTCGAGCAAGTAAGGGCGCATAAACCATTGGATTTCCGTTTGAATATCAATTGATTCAACATCTGGGAGGGTGGAAGCCTTAGACGAAGATGGGATTAGCGAAAGTTTATACAGGTCAATGAGGGTGGAGAGTAACCAACATCCATATCCAGCATATGAGCCAGAATATCATCACGGAACTCATCGCTGGCAACTTTGGACAGCTCATCCGCAAGGGCATACTGGCGCTCGCGAGCAATCAATTTCGCCTGCTCCTTATTGTCGATACGGGGCGCGGGAAAGTCCTCGTACGATTCCACAAAGAAAGTGTCGCAAGGCTGATAGCTGGACGTAGGACGCTTATGGTAGGCCATGGTGTCGAATTCGTATGTATGTCGATGGCAAAATTATTAAATGAGTGGACCTGACCTGACCAGAGCAGCGTCTATCAGGAAACGACGAAAAGATAAGAGAATGACAGTCGCCAGATTAGTTTCGAATTAATGAATGGAATTAGTTGGGAATATTAAGGACCAGTACAAGACGATGAGCCTGGATACTGGGAGGAAAGGTAGCCGAACAACCGGATGAAGCCTTTCGTGGCCGTAGCTAAAGGAGAGACGTTAGTAGAAGAATTATTAGATATTAAAAATAATAACTTTTGAGAGAATGACGGTATCAAAAAACAAAAAGGTAGACAAAGTAAATATACGAGATTAAAGAAAGTTTAAAGGTGATGATAGTAGGTGAAAGTAAACAGAGTGTCGAAGGTGGAAAGAGGGATACCCGGGAATAAAGAGTACTAACCCAGATTAAAGGCCTTCGGGTAGAGGGCACGGTGCAACCCTTACCGTGACGGCGAGTCTGGCATCTAGGCTGGGACAGGACGAAGGAATGATCTGTCACTTGTGGACACTGTAGGATACTAATTCGAAAGAAGTACGTCTCAACGTCTTCACCCTAGGAACCAGTGCTTGATTGCAAGCCAATTGGGGGGTCCTTCGGAATGTAGAAGGGAGTATAGGCACGAGCCCTATGTAGGGATAGGGAGATCGTCAGGGGAAATCAGAATGCAACAAGAATGCCACAACGTACAGTTTTCGCTCTAGCGTACGGACGTTCTCTCGTACACAATCAAAATTATGTGAATTGAGGTGAGCGTTCAATGGCTAGATCCACAGTAAAGGGAGTGAGGTCAAATCGAGGCCAGGCAGGGAGGAAGGAGAACGGTATCCTGAAGCAGAGAAAGTCATGTCAGCCATTTAATCCTTTTCATTTTCAGTAGTTGTTTCTTTCTCCTCTTCCAGCCTGTGCACAAGACTTCAATTGCGTGAAACTGGTGTTGTGTCTTAAGAATGTCATGGGTTGGATCATTTCCCCAAAAATGCATGATATTGACAGATTTGAAAGCGCCTGAACACCCCTTGAACCATCTCAGTGATAAAGAATGCGAGCCCTTCTTGCAACTGATATGACCAGCTGATAGAATAAAACCCATCCAGAACAAAGGTTCTGAGTTTCAAAACATCCTTGTCTTCCAACCTCCCGGAAACTCGTCATTCCAATCAGTCCTTATTATTCAGAGCGTTCATCCATGGCTCACTTGCCCAGCTTATTCCTTCTCGAGCCGTGATGAATTATTGAATTTCAAATGCAGAAGGTGAATCAGGTCCAGGGTAAAGTATTAAGTTGCAGAGAAGTGGAAGGTCGCAATTGTTGATTTTGCACAATTGGCATTCATCAGGTAGTGGAGCGTGTTCGCACCGTGAATTTTACCAGATCCATTTTTGATAAAAGACCAACGACACATGCAGACATCATTCTAGTCTTCACCAGATGCACACAATCGACGTATGAATGGAAGGGAGGGGGTTTTTTTTTTTTCCAAAACAAGGAAGGGGAAAAAGTCTCTTACCTCCCAAGAAATCACAACAAAATACAAATCATATACACAAGAAACGCTTATGACTGAAAAGTAAAAGAAGAATAAGAAGAAAATTGGCCCTTCTTGGTCGTCCTTCTAACCGGCAGAAGCTAGATCAGGGGAACTAATCGTCGGATCGGACACGAACGGTCAGGGGAATCGCCGTTTGAGCTAACAAACGTCGAAGTAGGAGGGTGTCGAAGCAAAGAAGCTGACGGACACGGCTCGACTGGAGAGCTAGTGCAACGGGCTGAAGATGAGGTCGACAGATATAGTCAATACCGTCGACTGTATCCTTGCCGGTAGACCAGTCTCAGATCTCTCCAAGAATTGGCGGGAGGCTAGAAAAAGGGGAGGGGAGGAAGGAGGGAAGGGAGAGGAGGCGAGTATAGAGGAAGAAGGAGGAGAGAAAAATGAGGAGTGATTCTCTCTCCAGGCGGGTGTAGGAGAGGAAAAGGAAAGAAGAGAAGCAGAATGGGGACCAGAAAGTTGAAGATAGAAGTCTCTCGAGACGCTGCAGGTTACCTCTGCCCACGCTGTATCGTAAAGCGTGACACTTTTCCTGTATTGAGGATCGTGTCTAGTATTCCAAGCAGTATTAGTATTTAAGTAGTAATAGTAATAGGGAAGGTACCGGGTAAGCGTATGGTTCGGCCCTTGTTTCAGCTCCGTCTCAATTACACCTAACCACCCCGACCAGAGTTGGCTGAGAGTTCTACGTACCCTACTTGGCTGACTTGCATCTCCTAGACTGGCAGGTAAAAGGATGTCATGTCTGGTTGTTCGTGAAACAATTGGATGAAATGGCAAAATAAGACTTTTCTTGTCTCATGCCTACATTTCTAACCCCCTCAGTGACACAATAGAGGCGTAAGTATAAAACTCAGGGCACTGGACAAGATTACTGGATCAAACGAAAAGTTGGCAGAAAACAGGAGCTTCCACCACTGCAGCCATAGTCATAAAATGGCAGATACTAGTTAGGACGTTGTAGGTACTACTGAAGCCCATAAAGCCCATTTACAGAACCCTCGTAGAGTAGAAAATCTGCCTAGCGCGGCCTGAGCCCTTACTGAAGGGAGAAAGTCAATACCTTTGATACAATAAAGTCTGTAATTCTGATGGTACAGACCGATGGTGGGTACCTGATTGTACCTGGTATTGACCGGCCGTGTACCGTATAGGTTCCTTTTAATAATTATCTCCGGCTTTCTGCGTAGTTCTTCCTTCCGAGGAGCTAACCTTTTACATAAGGTATAGCAATCATCAACTTTCGGAACCATTGAATAGAGCCCTGGATTCTAGACTAGGAAATACATATCCTGCGTTGCAATTCTAGCTGAAGCCTATCTTTACCTTCATTATCTCACTGTATGAATCTAACCACTGGCCTTTGTTCACTCAAATAGAGACACCCTTTCTTTTCTCTTTTTATTTTCGCCTTCCCTTTAGAAGGCTGCGTCTAAAACTCTCTAACCTGCACGGCGTCCAGCACCAGTGCTCCTTCGGTGGGCTTTGAGTGGGGTGATCTCCGTCGTCACCAGCCAGTCCTCACCAGCCATTGACTCCCTGATTCAAGCCAGGAACACCTCGGGTCCTTGGCTCAGTGGTCTCTTTTTTCTCTCTCTTTCTCTCTCTTTTTTCCTTTCCCTTTTTTTTAACCCTTCCAATTATTATTAGACCATCCTTGTAACTACGCTACTGTAGGTAAGCCAACATTTGATAATGCTTCCATTGTACATTGCAGTCTGCAGCAAAATAATAATGATCGCTTTTACCAACTCCCTAGGTGCTTATAGTTTGCATCGCTATTACTCTCCCATCACCAGGTGATGGATTATTGACAATCAACCGCTGTACCTGTACATTCTCGAGGTCATTTATCGCCGATTATTGAGAGTATAATGAAGTCACTTCTTTCCCGTTTGGTTTTTTATTACATTTTCGATTTCTCTGGTCCGGATAACCCTAGACTAGCTCCCAGTATATCAAAATCGTAATGCTATTTGACGACCACCAAACTACCCACAAACTGCGGAGTAGCCGACTTTAGTTTCAGCTGCTGACGGTCTGTAAATAACCATCAATGAGTGGTTCGCATCTTACGGAGTACTCGGTAGATGTATGTACGTACATACATGCGGTCGCGTCCCAGCGGCCTTTCTCGCCGTCATAGACTGCTGACTGGCTCAGCGTCAAAACAACCCTGACTTCTTGTCCGCTCCATCGCGTGTCTTCCGCAGCCATTCACGGCCAGTCAACGCCACCTTCCACGCCCATCGCCCGAGCTTATGTATGAACAGCTCTCGACCAGTCGACTTAATTTTTGGTTAACACATCCGGAGTCTCCAAACTTGATTCATCCTAGTGAAATCAAATGTCAAAGTTTTTCCAACGAACTAAGTATGAACACAACACTCGGGGCAGTCTTTACGATCGACGCGATATTTATGAATCAATTTACACCATTTGAGTACGCGACTCAGAATGAACAGGGATCATTGCCAATGACTGGTAGGGCATATTTGTCTATTGTTCACGCTACTGACGTGCAGCCCTTCGACACATGCCCGTCTCGTCATTGAAATCCCCTTGTGAACTGGCAACCAATAGAATGAGCGGACTACTTATTCCATTAGAATATCATTGTCAGTGATCACGACGATAATTTTTGGCTCCGCCTCCTGTGCACTTGTACAACTTGCGGGGAATTGATTCTTGTTACGAGGCACATGGCTTACCCATCGATTGTCCAAAGGTGACAGGCTACCACGACGCCACAGTTATCGGACCGGATGTCCATGGTCCAAAACAGGACCGCGCTTCGTCCACGTTGAAACAACGGAAGCAATGTATGTATGCGTCGAGCCGTTATTAGTGACACGCAGTCTACTTCCTGCTATGCAACATATCTAGCAATGGTCAGACCTGATCATATCAATAATTTTGAACGCCTCTCATCCACTCAACGCGAGAAACATCTTAAATCAACGGCGTTGTGTCACCTCTTCTTTCTCTCGTTGGTTTGGGAGGGAGGCTAGATTTGACCATCGATGCAACCTCATGAACAGACACTGATATGGTGCAAACAAAGCAAGGGGCGCAATTGACTGGCTGGGGTACTCGATTCTCAAAAACCATTATCAAATTCACACAGTATTCACATTGACCTTCTTGGCTGGGTATGGAGTAACGTCATTGCATTATATTGACTGTAGTTCGGACAAAGACTACACCACGCTCCACATACATATACATACACAGGTACAATTTCTCATCCATGAGTCTGCAGTGGCTGAAGTGGCTGGTAGCAGGTTTCCCCCGACCAGATTAAATTTGCCTGTATGCTTTATGTATGGTGGTTATCTTATCCCTTCCCTGCAGTGGACTAGAACTCGTTGTTCAACCCGGAACGGTCTGTCCTTACTTGATTTGGGGGCCGATCTTTTCCACTTTCCAACAACGGTTGTTGCACCGGGTCGACCCTCGGAATGCATGTGCATCTCTCCCGTACAAAGATGAGGAGTCCATGGTACGATGCTCCATAGACTATTGGGTTCAAACCAGCGCCTTCTGGTCTCTATCAATTTCCTTAATGGGAAGAAATGCATGATTGCGTGTGGCGCCAATACCCCCTACAATTCTCCCGAGAGTGCGCTATCCTAATCCGTCGTTCCAACATTATTAGGCCCCTTGTCGCAATATTAACCCACAGTTTAAGCCAGGGACTTTATAACAATAACCTACTGTGTCAGCCATGCACTATGGTCCATGCACAGCGTAAATATCGGAAGTATAGGGGTAAAAAGGGGCAATTGCTAACAAGGATGTTTGTCAAGCCCACAATTTCCCAGCCTACCGCAGGCTGGTAACCCGTAATTCATAATAAACTCACATAGCAACTGGAGTGCTTAGTTAATAGTGACAGCGCAACTAAAGTTAGAATTATGAAGGTTCATCTCTCAAGAACAAACATCAGGCCATTGTGTCACAGACACGGCGTAAGCTGAAAAGCGGAAGGGCATACCAATTTACGATCTTCCCTAGTGGGAGGTAGGTAGCCTTACTATCCTAATCTCTTAACCACTGGTCCATTCTAGTCTTCAATTGTGATGGACAATGCCCAAAATATGGGGTAATTAGGGACGTAGTGGTATCCTTTCTGAAAATAGCAATGAATGACATCGGCGCTCCATGTATCATTTCGCAGGCGTATGTATGTACCCTATTCAATTTCAACTCCTTCAAGAAACAGCTATGCGTGGCGATTCCTCAGCAGATAGCTCGAAACAATGCATAGTAGATACATACCGCCTACTTTGCACGGGAATTATATCGGCGTATCTCAATTTTAATTATAGGCATCCCCTTGCGGTGTACCTGCAGACCTTATATTCATTACTTTCTCATCCCATTTTCCTCATTTTAGCTTGCAGTTGTCCTTGCACGGTCTTATGCATACTCAGTCTGCAGTGAAATCGCTCAGGATGGGCCCGACAACCGTGCGCACCTTGCTGTTACCATGACGGTGACAAGACTGTGGATGTGTAATAGCTACTCAAATGCCCTCTACATCATTATCTCCTGCTCGCCTCACGATGTATATCGTTATTTGCCTTGTGGATAGGTTGTGAACCATAACTAGTTCAGATGTTTGTAATGTTTTATGTAATACAAGTGCTGTGTCTTGTATTATGTGTTACGGATATTATTCTATCCAAAAGACATATAGACTAGCGCTCTTGATGTATCATCACCAAAAACTCTGCTTTCGACATGAAACGAGGATAAAAACACAAAAGCATGACAATAATCCATTCTGTAATATAGTGTTTACGACGTTTTGCTCCATTTCATCTAAAAGGCATAGTCACTGCGCCATAAAAACACACCGCAATCGGGACACTGAAAATTCGTGGCAACCCACTGCGGATCTCAGAAAATACAGTAGTAATAATACTTCCACCCACTTACCTTGCAACTTTGAAAACTCGTAGATCATATATTGCTAGGCATCATTCGGAGCATAGGTCATTTGAGTCTACGTTTAGTCGCCTAGAAAGGTCGAAACGAAAAAGGAAGGTAAAATTTACTAAACTGCAGAGGCTCAGCAACAGTTTGGTGGTTAATTAAGCGGTATTTTCATCCTTAAAGGAAAAAGCCAATCTGCAGCCCCGCAATTCCGACAAATCGGTCCACTTACGAGAACAAATCCTGGTTCACGATGTATGTAGTAATCGGTTAGTTCAACGTTTGGCTACCCACTTACACAGTACGCACAAAACAGCGGTAGCCGGAAGTGGCGGCTACGATACGTAGAATTGTCGTACTAAGCGAATCTGGATATGTCGGTATAGGAGTATGGGATGATGTGGGCCAGGAAGGGCGAAAAAAAAAAACCTGTCAAAAAGCGGTGTTCTGGAAAGCCTGAAGAACTTCATAGAACTTGTTCATGTATCAGATCCCCGCCGCATATTGGGTTAAATTCAGTCCACGATTGATGTATAGTCGGGGTTCCGATGATCTGTTCCGTATTATGGCATTGGATGAGTCGAAAAGGTTCAATATCCTGCAAAATCATTATTTACGCATGGCTTGCAATGCCTTAGATATCTCTATCTTAGCCGTGTATCGAGTATATCTACATAGTAGACCTGCCGAATGCAAAAGGTTGTCACCTTTTTCTTTTCCTTTTTGCTTGACCATTTTGAGCAGTGACCTTATATGCTGTTTTCTTCAGTGACACTACTACCTGGGTCCACTATATTTGTTTCTGATGGTTCTTAAGCCAGTACTTTTTTATGGTGGTGGACGAAACACAGTGTCACCACGGAGAATCATGTGGCAAGCATTTGATGATAACAAAGCGATTCCACCCAATTGCCACTTTGCTGTAATACGCCGCATGTTTGAAATTACCCTAATACAAGCTGCCATATGTCAATATTGTTTCCGTTCCTAAGAACTATACAGTAGTGTACCCTGTAATAACCGACGCGGTCCAGCGATTGAGGCATTTACATCCAGCATATCGCATCGTAAGCGTTCCTAACAAAATGGGAAGCCCCTGCAGGATGAGAGCCTTTAATATATTAGATTAGCAATGAAGAGGCGGTTAATTAATAACCACGACTAAGCAGAATCACGAAAAGACAGAAACTGCAAGACAACGTGACTGTTTATGGTAGGGCCGTGATTTCACGGCTGGGGCAGCGGAGAGCCTCAACCATGGTTCACCCTTTTTTTTTTTTTCCTTTTTAGCTGCGTTTTGACGGCATATGGAAGCGTTTTATGTCAAGTTAACCATTACTCTTGTGTGATAGTTATGCCTTACGCTGTACTAGTACTAGTACAGAGTATGCCGGTCTGGAAAGCCGAGAACGATACAGGGTAAGGTCAGTACATACATACATACAAGCACAAATCTGCTAAGAGTAATTGGGCCTAGCGTGAAATCTAAGGCGGGACCGATTGTAGTGTACATAAACGACTCCACATTTAACCCCAAAGCTAAAATATGAAATAAAATAGTAAAAATAATATAGCGCTTACTCAGCTATTCCCAGGCTTTCCATCCAATGATAGATCAAATAACAAGTGAGCTCTTGTTTAAGTGCCATTCCTGCAAAAACTACATATAGCCGGCAACTACTGTAAGCTGTTTCGAATTTGTCACACGATTTGCAGAAAACAAAGAGTCGCGTGCATGAGACGAAAGACATACATAAATAACTACGCGCTCCGTTTCTCGACAGTTGCATGGCGTCATTGATTGACTCGCGTCCCACGTTTCGGGAGCCCGGCCTGCCCGTTCTGGAATTAATGAGCCACGATCATCGAAGAGAAATTAGGTTCCAAGATATTTCTATTCTAGTCATCTTAATTTCAATGGTTGATTCCGCACGGATTACTTCTCCTTTTTATCTGACATTTTTCGACAGGATATCGGTCTTTCGTCTTTGTACCTATCTAAGTACTACTAGCCATTTGATGAGAGCCGACAGACACACACAGACACTATCAATATTTGCTGGACCAGCCACTTTTCCTCATCTAAGGCATGTCCAAATTCCTGACCAAGTGTCGCGCGACTATTCTCCCCCAAAGTAAAGGGGGTCAGAATGACATAAAGCGTAATCCGCCGCGACGCTTGGCGTGGACTCCAGAGGCCCTTACGCGCGCTGATTCGATGATCGCCTTAGCAAGGCCTGCGCGCTTATTGCCAGACCGACGTGATCTTTCCCTTCTCTGATACTCTCATTATTCCTAGAAACTTACTTCCCGCGTTCTTTCATGCCTTACAACCGGAATGAGCCCGGGATTAATACTTTGGTCCGGCGATAGTTCGTCAAGCTAAGTGCTGATTATTCCGCTTTTCTTGTGCAAATGTTGGAATCCTTGCAAGTTTCCGGGGAATAATATGGAGCCTGCATGCAATTGGATATGTGCCACCCAGCATATCAGGGTTCCAATTTCAGCTGGGCATGTCTGGGCCAATACATTAGCCACCTCCTGAATTGAACAATGGTCGATAGTTATAGCTTTATAACCACTATAACTAAAGCTAATTAGCCTCAAGTATGGCGAGAGACGGTCGGATTTTGGGTTCCATACAGTGCTCCTATGCGTTATTCTAGTTAACTTATGGAACCCAAGATCCGACCGTCTACTTGAGGTTAGACCTTTGACCATATTTGGAATCTCTATCATTGGCACACGCCAGTTTTGCCTGCTTCACACAAAATATGCTGCCACTCTGTAATACTGCTAAATCTGTGATCTTAACTCTCGCAAGTTCGAAGTTGGCGAGCTCCGCAGGTTGCCGCTTGCCATTGGGGCCAGGCTGCATCGTCTAGTGGCTGAACTCTATTAACTTATACGAGGAGAACTTTTATTCCTATTCCTCTATACTAGGAGACTTTCGTTTCACTAGTCCTAGAGAGCATCGGCAGCCAGTGTCCGAAATGAATTGCATAAAGAGTCTTAACCTACAACGAGTGTAGGCAATGACCACGAAACCATGTAAACACAGAGGGGTTGCTGCGGCACAGTCAGCCCTGGTCGCACTTTTGATATTCCGCAGTAAAATTGCCACTGCGCCATGAATGCGTGGCGCTGAAACTCAGGCATCATCCATGAACCAATGGACCCGTAGTGAACCAAGCTAGGAGAAAGAAACAGAATTCCTCGTCGAAACTTCATTAAAGCCACATCTATAGCCCAGGATATCCTCGTCTCCCCGGCTCGTTGATGTCGTATAAAGTTTCAGAGAGCCATGGATCCGACCATGTCGAGGTCGGAAATAAAACAACTACGATATAACCGGAATAGTTACATTGAACCATATTGAGCGATGATGGCGAATCAAGGGATGATCATGATCATGAATGTTTATCTCCCGAGTGTTGTCTTCGACAAGTTGAACAGTGGCGTCGCCTGAAAGTGTGCGGCTCAGGATGATTCCCTCTCACGGCCACGGCTTAGATCGTGCCTATCAAACAACAACCCCGCGAGCGCACATCCCGAGATCGAATCAAACTGCATCTTGGCCATCTTAGAGCCACAATTTCAGCTGAGCCTGAAAGGGTGAATCCATCGGAGAAATTCAAAAACATCCTTCCCCACTAACTACCAATACAATCCCTTGTTTCTGCGCAAACTTTTGATACCTAGTACAGGGATTAGGTTGCCTATCTATACCGTGTCGCCCATCCCACCTTCAATAAATGCTTGTAAAGTCCACTGTGCCTCAGTCTCCACAATCCCTGACTCCGTGTAAGTGACCCTTTTGTGGTGTAGCACCCTTGCAAGTTTGGAACCATTGCGCCCTGTCATATCATTCACTAGCCTTCTGCTGGTGACATGCAATGCCGGAACCATTACCGCGGCTTCTCTGACGTGGCAGTCCCTCGATCATGGATAAGCCTATCAACGGCGTCAGATATGCGGCTGTCTATTATTGATACTACCCAGGTGCGAAAGCGGCACTGTTCGCTTTTGCTGGTACCCGAGCCCATGTACCCGCTAAATTGAACCAGCTTACACTATGACAATTTGGAGTTTGATAGCATCCAATGATTTGCATCCGTATCCTGCCTACAGGTAGGAGCTTGCAGCGCGCATTCTACTTATTTTAAACGATAGGGAACATGCATCCCTTTACTACCTGCTCGCCTGCGAGAGCCTGGTCATATGGTGCTTTGACCTACCACGACTATGTACCACAAGACCTGGAGTAACAGCGATAGGCTCTGGAAAGCCTATTTTCCCTGTCAACAGTGCTTGGCATGTTATTTCCAGGATATAGTAGCCAGCTACGCTGACTGGATATTGGCAGATCATCAGGATGAATGGACTTGATGTTCAGTGTATCACCACATTGGATGCTGTCAGCTCCGAAGTTTCCTTCAACTGGAATATACGACACTTGTTTATCTCCCTTTTGATCAAATCATTGAATGGCTCTTGATGCGCGTCGTGCCCGTTGTAGCATCATGCTGGTGTGCAGTGCAGTCTGCGTTTTGCTGTGACATCTTGCTATGTTAGTAACATGACTACTAGGATTAGGGAATTGCCCTTTGTTGCTTCAGAACACTGCTTATGTTCTATTAAATACTCCACTAAGAGCAGCTGAGGAAAGAGTAGGGATGTCACTTGTTAGATTGATATCCATCATACTAATCTGTATGCGGAGCACTGCTGGCTTGATAGCATGTCGATTCACCTTCTCCAAAACTAGCAATCCTCAGTCTGATGCTGTTTTTAAAGCTCCAGTACAATCCTAAGTTTCATATAATTCCTTTTCTCTCCTTCAAATTATATTTTTCTTAAAAAAAAAAAAAAAAAAAACAATGGCGTTGTGTATATTTTAAGTGCAGTACAGAGTATTTGAAGTGATATGGCGAAACCAATAATCACGTGACCATACTCATTGGGTGGAACCTCCGCGGCGCTAAAAAAATGTATCCAAAAAAAAAAAAAAAAAAAGAGCACCATCAAGGTCACTACCGCGATATTCACCTTTGGATCCTCTTTAATCTCGCGTTTTACCAATAACGGAATGATTATATAGAGGTTGGCTCTATAATCCAAGAGCCGGGGTAGGTCTTCTTCTTGCCGTCTAACGAGGGTCTACTTCTTTTCGTTCGACTCCGAGAGAAATTTCGTCGAATTTTTAGCCCGATTGTACGCACTGCGACGTTAAAACATAATGGATATTCACCGCTGCCGTTTCGTTCCTTTCAATCCTCAAGCGATCAATGCGCTCGCATTCTCCCACCCCCCGTCTGCAGAACTTGCGGGACGTGGTGTCCCTACCCTCCGACTCGCGGTTGGTCGCGCAAATGGCGACATCGAGATATGGAACCCAATGCGCGGCGCATGGTTTCAGGAGACAGTCCTCCGCGGAGGAAAGGATAGAAGCATAGAAGGGCTTGCGTGGACACTTGATCCGCCTGAGCCTGGCCCTGATGCTTCCAAGCTACCCGGACGACTACGCCTCTTCAGTATCGGATACTCAACTGCGGTGACGGAGTGGGATATCGAGCAAGGTCGCCCGTTGCGTCATTCAAGCGGAAACTATGGTGAGATCTGGTGTATAGCGGCTCAGCCGAGGTGGCAGCCCACCAAACGGGGCAAGGATGGCAAGTGGATGCCGCCCGCGGAGGGAGAGTACACCGGACAGCATCTCGCTGCGGGATGCGCGGATGGATCGATCGTGATTTTATCTACTGCTGATAATGACCTCAAATTCCACCGTCTTATGCGTCCGTCTACGAAGAGAGCCAGAGTGCTCAGCGTCACCTTTCAAGATCGCAACACCATCGTGGCCGGCTACGCGGACAGCTCAGTTCGCCTGTTTGATATCCGGAATGGTCAGCTCCTGCGAACAATTTCCTTGGGTAAGGGCCCAACGGGTGGCACTAAGGAACTGCTGGTTTGGTCCGTGAAATGTCTTCCTGACGGCACTATCGTTTCCGGTGATTCTGCTGGTGAGGTTCGATTTTGGGACGCCAAGAACTATTCTCTTATCCAACGACTCCAGTGCCATCTGGCTGATACGCTGGACATTGCTGTCAGTGCCAATGGGGATACAGTTGTCAGTGGAGGTGCGGATCAAAGGACGGTCGTCTACAGGAAGAAGGATGGAGAGCAGGGCGACAAGAAGAGCAGGTGGGTTGAGGTGATGCACCGACGGTATCATACCCACGACGTGAAGACATTTGCTGTCTATGAGACGAGGGATATTAGTGTCGTTGTATCTGGAGGTATAGTTTTTTCATCTCTTCTTCTGAGTGTTAGCAAAGTCGGCTGATAGCAATTAGGACCTGATGCCACACCTATCGTTTTACCTTTGCGCGAATTCGGAAAGGAGCACCACAGAAAGCTGTCGAGTTTACCCCAAATACCACAACTTGCTTCTTCGCCCTCATCTCGACTCGTCATGAGCTTCTGGGATAGAGAAATTAGTATCTGGCGCCTGTTCCGCGCTCCCGCTTCCGCGCAAGAGAATATTGATGGCCAAAGACATAGGCTGGTCGGAAAAGTACTGATTCAGGTAAGCAAAGGCTACACAGTATCGGACGAGTCTAGATTCCATTTCTGATGAACATTTTCACGATAGGGAGAAGAGAATATTACTTCAGCTATGCTATCCTCAGATGGAAAGATTCTGGTCGTTGCTACTATATCTACCGTTAAAGTGTTTTCAATTCGGCGGCGCAAAGGCGATGAGAAAGGAACACTACGCATTCAAAAGCTCGATATCCCATCCGCACTTGCTGACAGCGGAGCCCGAGTCGTTACTGTGTCCCCCGATAGTCGGTGGATCTCCGTCATTCGTCCCAACAGCGCTACATATCTGGCCAGGATCAAACCTGCCTCGTCTCAGGAGAAGCCCCAAGTCCTGACTCAGCTTGTCAAACTTAACAGAGCTACGCGCCATGCCCGGTTCGAAAAGGCTTCCCATGGCACTCTGGGCGAGTACGAAAAGACCATCCGATGCGCCGTGTTCTCTGATAATAGCAGGATTTTTGCAGTTGGAGATCTCTCTGGCTGTATAGATGCATGGTCATTGGAAAAGGTGGAGGAGTCAAAAGCCTCAGCGAAAGCCAATGGTACCGCAGATTCCGATGACGATTCTTCTGACGACGAGGATGAACAGCCAGTAGTGGAGGGCGAGCGCTGGGATCTCACAGCTTCCGAATCACCAATCCCTCGTCTTAAGTCAGGCGTGCTACTGTTATCCTTCCGCCCTCTCAACACAGCTGGGAACAAGTTGACGGACGCTTCCCAGACCGGTATGGTTGAAAGCCGGTTGATGGCTCTCACAAGTGAGCACCAACTCGTGGAAATCGATGCTCTTGATGGAAAGCTGTCAGACTGGTCAAGGAGAAATCCCAAGGCCTACCTGCCCGCGGAGTTCAGAGGTGTGAAAGACCGCGCGATGGGTTGTGTTTGGGACTTGAATGAGGCCCGTGAACGTCTCTGGCTATATGGTACCTCTTGGCTGTGGATGTTTGACCTGAACCAAGACTTCCCTTCTTCAGAAGAACTGAGCGCTTCTGCTGATACCCATGAAGATGGAGAAGACTCGATGCAGGTTGCTAAGAAGTCCTCATCCCAAAAGCGCAAGCGTGGGCTTTTGGAGGATGGAGATAATGAGAGGAAGAAGACCAATAGCGGTGCTGGTGACAAGATGTCATTGGCACAGTCAGACGTCTTTTTGGGCTCCAAGGTTCGCAAGATTGTAGGACCCGACGAGTCGAAAGCAGAATGGATCACTCTCGATAAAGAGCGACCTCGTGGGGCAGATGAGAACGATGAAGCATACGATCACGACGAAGCTTATACAGCCAACCATGATGCTACCCTGGCACGCTTAAGGAGAGGAAATCTCGAACAAAGCGAAATTAGCACACCCAAGAAACAATTTTCTAGCGGTAAGAGAGCTGTCAATGGCGACACCCCCCCTCAGAAACAGTTGGTACAGGCTGCGGACAACTCCCAGTCGGCACGTCGGTGGTGGCACACGTACAAGTACCGTGATATTCTTGGAATTGTACCTCTATCAGCGGACGAAGATTCGCAACAGAACGGAGATCACAGCAACTTGGAGGTCGCAGTTGTGGAGCGACCCATGTGGGACGTTGAACTTCCGGGTCGTTATGTCAGGGACTACGAGTGATAGAGAGTCACCTACGCTACGATGCATTGGATGTGGCTGAAGATGTGACATTAACCTACCATTTGCAGGTCGACATAGGAAGCGATCTATCAATATACTTTTTTCTTTCTCGCTTTTGAATACCGTCCACTGGGATCTCCGTCCATGCTGACAGGGTCCCGTTGTCTGGGGCTTTTTACAGGAATATCCATTTTTACTTATTCGGCGAGCAGGATAGGTCATTTTAGAAACTTATAGATATAAAAGTTGTTTTTGCAATAACTGTGCCTGGTCTATGACTTTATCGGATTGTAGGCAACGATCATATTGACGGTCGCCTCAGGCGCCGCGCGGCTAGCAGATGACTTGGTATCAGTCAACCATCCAATAACACATCTCTCTTTGTCCATCAGTGTTGACCTTTTCTTCTCACTCACTGTTATATTCGACCACGTCATGCTCCATGGGATCGGCGGGAATAGAAGTCGTTTTGTACGTCCCTCGGCATCATATAGCTTCTACCACCCTCAGACGTTCGGTTGGTGCCTTGTATCAATCACCATTTATATATCGCTGTTGTCCTTTCAGAGGTGTCTGTTTATTGAATTGCTTGTTTCGAAATAATATTGTGCTTCGTTAAATCATACCTCCTAGCTGCGAAATTGAACTCATTGATTATAACATCCTATCTTTACTGTCTTTCCAAACTCTACCCAGAGACGTCCAAAGTCATCTGTTGTTGACGCCATGTCGCGCAATTGTATCATGTGTGGCGCGAAGATCCCGTATCGCCTTCATACTCTCTTTTGAAAAAAGAACCTTCGTGCAAGTCTGTGCTGATTCCGTTCTTTATCTTTCCTCAATGATGATGCTTCCCAAGTTGTATGGGTGAGCTGACATCTACGTAGTCAGGCATGATAATAATTCGCAGCTGGACCGAAAGCCTTTCATTACTGGAGTTGGCAGTTATGTTCCTCCCGATAATGACAACTGTGCTGCACCTTCCTCGGCAGAACATCGATGGGATGATATAGGCTTTGTTCTATCCCCTGAAGACATTTCCCCCGCCCTGATTGGAAATCGAGCCCTTCCACAGCCCAGATTTCTTTTCCATGAGTCGTGATGGGAGCTGTTACAAGGTATTCTTCGCCCGCACGCTGCTCCTATTCAGCAGCTGTATGATATTTGCCTCTCATGTCCAGCAGACGAGGGAGGGTGGCTAGATTGGGGTCACCTACGGTGGACTCATGGTCCGACGTCCTATTGAAGGTTATCCGTGGGGGGATGTCTCCATTGTGGGCTATATCATACGGATTTCAGGTGACACTGGCTCTCCATTGTTGTTGGCCACATCGGATCCATTAGACGCGTCGGAGGTACGGCAAGCTTTCGTTAATTCTCACGACAAACGGGATTCAATCTTGGTGACTAGTTTGATATCCCTAATTCCAATTACTACTGCCGATTGCTTTTAAAAGTTTCCTTAAGAAATCCTAGAGCAAATTCAGATGCTACTACCCTCTCGCAGTATTACCAACGTACGGTTACCATAAGATCGTCCGCTAGCTTACTACTCACACAGTCATTCTGGGCCTCACGATTCGCTTGCCACCAAGACTGTGGATATTGCTTTCAGGTTGTAGATCAACTATCTCACGGCACGAATGCATTGCGTAGCATGGATTGGAAGATTCTCTACGAGAAAGCAGCAGTGACATCAACGTCATCACCGGAGTTTGGAGAATAGAAAGCGGATCTGGAGCTCAATGAAGAACACGGCAAATCTAGTTCTTGAACAATTTTCGAACAACGAACAAGTGGCCAGAGAACTTGAACTATGGCCAAAGGAGTCTAGCAAGATATGGAAATCGATTGGGGGAGGTTTCTCTGCGCGACCCAATGGGAATGCCCCTTGTCGAATAAAGTGCAGGGTGATATACGAACATAGCAGCCCAATATCTTCCATAGGATCAATTGGGGTTTCCTTGAGAGAACTAAATGACAAAAAGAATGTTTCTGGCCTTTGACTCATTCTTACAAACGGGGAACAGCTTGGGATTGGCTATATTCTTCCATCCAAGGAAAAACACGTCGAATTAAAAACGAAAGCTTCGGCCTCAATAGGTTGATCGCGGCCGTTAGCCCTAGAGGCATCATGGCCCTCCGCGTTGTAACTAGACAAGGTGAATATCTGACTAGGTAGGCTCGCCAGAGGATTTGCCACAAACGGTTCGACTGCGCATGAAGACGGCTATCCCCAGTCTGAAGGCCTCCTTTTACGGGAGCTTGATGTCTCTTGTTCACTCACAATGGCATCCCATCACTGACAGATATTGATCAAAGGCTTCAAAATGGTATCGCTAGCTGTACCCAAAGACCTCGGACCCCTTTTCCCAGACGATCCCAGAGGCGAGCACCTTCCCTTGCGAACCACTGGGCTCTGGTACCCAGAAGTTCTACTCTCATCTCTGTTACCGTATCCAATGCAGCAATTGTGGGAATCGACTTTCTCTATACAGATGACTCCCCTATAAAGCATCTCTAAGCTTGTCCCTCCACAGCCAGCGTTGACGACTCTGTCAATATCCCTTTCATGATCGATGGCCCAGGAGGTGATCGGTTGACAAGTTTTCAATCAGACGGCGATTTCCTCAGTGCATCCACTAGGTATAGGTCGTACAAAATAACCTCCCTAAAGGTAGGTCAAACACATCTACACCTAGTGCATTCAACCAGTAGCGACTCCCAAAACTCTCGCACACACAAAAAAAAAAAAAGACAATCCTAATCAAGCCAATAACCAAATAATGAGAAACTTACACAAAACCCAGGTAACAAACACAAACCCAAAGCCAAGCGCCATCCCCGCCCTGAAACTGCCCGCCGGCCCCTTTCCCCTTGCAAACCCAAGAAAACAGAAATTCTGGTACTACTTTGACGGGTATGCATTTCATGTATGTAAATATTGTCTTTCCACTTTTACTAGTTATTGCTGGGAGGAGCTTGGCGACTACGAAACATATTTGGTATTTGCACGGGGTGTAATTCAGGATCCTAAGTTTGCTATGAGCAGTATCGGGCCTATCTCTGAAGACTTGAGTACAGACGAATCTTCGCAGGAGGGTTTACTTGGAAGGGGAGATATAGCCGCGAATATCGGGCTTGAATTTGGATTAAAATATGAGAGTTGGTTAACCAGGACTGGGGCTTACATGATGTGTGGCACACAACATGTGGACGAAGATTAAGAATTGTTCTCAAGACTTAACTAGCACCGTCTGCAATTGTCTACTTTGGAAAGACATGGGAATAAATTGATTGATGGGTGCGTAATAAGAGCCATTTACAAAAAGTCCTTTGTGAAATATCTAATCAAGCTATAGAGATCACCCCATGTCCGATGCAATGAATAGAAATAATGGAAGTAGAAACAGCGTCATATCCGATGGTTTGCAGCAAGATGAAAGAAAAGAAGAAAATATCATGACGCGTCAAAAATCGCCTCGTCATCATAAAAATATTAGAAAAAGCAGACCAATAATACATTGCGAACCCTGTCGCCTTCAGCTTTCGTATAGGTTTCACCGGTGATGGAAGTTTCGTTTCCTCGCACCCTATCTATTCATTATATGAGTTGAAAACAATATCTGGGACCGTATAGACAGCGAAGTCGGGGCCAAAGTCGCTAATCCGTTGTGGGGAATGGCGGTGGTGAAGTCGACTTAAATGAGTATCCCACAGGATGGGCAAAGCGCATCAAGGTCCTTGTTATGATGGATAACGGGCCCCAATTCGCCAAGTCTTGCCAATGGCAAGCAAACCGGCGTCTGGTTGGGAGTCGGCATCGTCACGTTGCAAATTAGGATTCCCAGGAAGCTGGCACCCGAGGGATGCACACATTGACGGGAACTCCGATGCAGGACCCGCACCGATGTTTATAATGTGCCTGTCCATCAATCGAGACAAGACTACGCCGTGATCGAAATTGTGAGCTTAACATCAATGAAGCCCAGGCCCAGGTCGCTTCGGTGGTGACATGTGGTGGATGCCGACTTCTTGGCAAGTAGTAACCAGGACGTCTAATAACTCTGTGCTGATACAGTTGCAGGCTGCGACTATTAGAAAACTGAACCAAACAAATCACTTCAAAAGAGGGGGGTCTAAAGCACGAATCTCTCGGCATCGTTGCACAACGGAGTAGTGCTTTTGCTTGGCGAGAAGGGGAACAAGTAAGGGAGAACTTACTGGACTGCTGAGCATGCTATTTCGCTTGTTCCGCCCCTTTTTGATATGATTCTTAAGTGCGGTGGAATCCAACGGTTTCAACAACTCAAAACTACAGAGAAGCTCGCTTGAAACTGACATAATAGCTCCCCAATTATCAAATTCCCCACAGTACTATACGAGTCGTTAGCAAACGCCTACTACGAGAGAAGACAAGAGAGACCGGGAAGATACTCACATTAGGGGCGGAAAAGACTGTGACTAGAACGCGATCTTGGTAGAACTCATAGCCATCCTCAACTACCATGTGGGCTCGGCAAACCAGGTCGAAGTCATGTCGTTGCAAGAAATTCATGATCACCTTTTTACCGAAGCAGTAACTTACGCCACGCTCGTTAGGTTCCCAATCCTCCTCCATATCCGCAGGATCACTCCAGAGAAGGTCGTTAAGCAAGCCGTAGTCTGGCACATCAGTCGGACGTGCGATTCCCCGAATATCATCCATATGTGAGAGACTAGGAGAAAGTCCACCATGAACGCAGAAGATTTTGCCCGCTACGATAGAAGCGATCGGCAAGCAGTTGAACGTATCAATGAAAGTCTTCCAAACCTTGATGTTGCAACGCCGTTTACACTCATCATAAAATCCGTATACACGGGTGACGTTGGCACATTCGTGATTGCCTCGTAGGAGGAAGAAGTTCTCAGGGTACTTGAGCTTATAGCATAACAGCAGAAGGATTGTCTCCAAGCTTTGCTTTCCCCGATCCACATAGTCGCCTAGAAAGAGATAATTCGAAGACGGAGGGAACCCGCACATCTCAAACAATCTAATCAGGTCGGTGTATTGACCGTGGACATCGCCCACAATTTTAACTGGAGCCGATAATTCTAGAAGCGCAGGCTGACTGAGGAATAGCTCTCGAGCTGCTGTGCAGATGGCCGTAATTTCCGCGTTCTTTAGACAGACGGTCTTAGTGACCTTAGTCGAATAACCGGCATCAAGCAAACGTGTGATCATATCATCCAGGTCGATGGACTTTAGAGCACCCATTCCCATTCCGGGGGAGGAGGATGTGTCATTCAGAGGTGTGTTCATGATGAAATCCAGGATTGGGTTCAGCTGATCTTGCCGCTTAATAAGGATAGATTCGCCGACTTTATGTGATGATCCTGTTGGTGCAATACCGGTGGGAGGAGCATCGGATACATGGTCGACTTCGCCACTTTGCTGCATAGCATCCACATCCTTATGGCCTCGTTTCAAGCTGCTCGACAATGAGGGAGATGGGGGTGGATCGGGAGCATCAAGTTGAGAAGCGGAGTCTTCAGCGCCAGGGGATTGAGCGCTCAGGTTAGTAGAACTTCTTCTACTCCCCATTGACTTGATCGACCCAACATCCGATTTGTCGGTCTGGCTTTCCGTCTGGGATAGAGCTGAAGTGGATGCGCGAGGGCTATCGCTGCTACGAATCTTAGACCGAATGGAACCCCGTAGGGACCGGAGAGATTCCTTGGTGTCTGAGCGAGAAAAAGATGGGTAGGACTGCAAAGAGTCGCCAGGGCCAGAATTGCCCTTGGAATGCGACTGACCCATTGCTGCAGGGCTGAATGTCTGCCAAGCTCAGAGATGGACGATTGACGAACAGTATACGTCGAGGATGAACTCTGGCTGGCGTTGGAATGCTGGCAGCCGGCTTGGCTGCTGCTCACTCCCAACGGCTTGCGAATTTTATAAAGAGAAGAGGAGATCTACCGTTGGGAAACCGGAGAGAAGGATGATAAGTCGTCAAGAGGAATAAAAGGGCACTACCGGAT
This sequence comes from Aspergillus hancockii, assembly GCA_001696595.2. Taxonomy (NCBI): domain Eukaryota; kingdom Fungi; phylum Ascomycota; class Eurotiomycetes; order Eurotiales; family Aspergillaceae; genus Aspergillus; species Aspergillus hancockii. The sequence continues at coordinate 82,248 of MBFL02000041.1, read as the reverse complement.
GCAAAGGGAATTGGGTGAATGTGAATTACTGACCACCCTGGGACAGGTTCTGGCAGCGGTTACCGATTCCAGCGGTGAGTGCGAAGGTAGGACAAGCTGAGACGACAGGTCCGGTTGAGGATTTAGCGAGGTAATGAAGGGAGCTGACAGAGAAGAGGTCACAGTACATAAGCCACCGCGAGCTAGTTCGTCGGAAGGGAAAGTTCCGATTCGCCCGAAGCAAGCTCCTGAGATAGACGACGGTTAGCGGCGTTGGGAAAGGCACGAGACGGGGGGGCGATCGCGGGAGAGTACAAGTGTGAAGATTAAGGCTCGGGGATGGTATGTGGAGGCGGGTAGAAAGGAGTCTGGACGGCTGATATTTGGAATAAGTTGGTGGAAGGAAGGGGGGAAAAATGATAGGATTAGGAGAGGGAGAGGAAGGCAAGTAAGTGTATGCAGTGGAAAAGAATGCGTCATTATGGGGGGTGGGAAATGGAACTGAAGATGGGTGGTTGACTGCACCAGAACTCCAGACCAGGGTAACTTACCAGGATGATTATCGTAGATGGGAGGGGGCAAGTTAGAAGAGCAAGATAGAGAATCGATCGCACCAAGGCAGGGGAGGATTTGAATGGAGTAGAGAGTAGCAGGATCAATAGCTGTCGAAGAGAAGTTGCAGAACGTAAGTTAACTTTTTGTTCGGGTTCTTCGCCTCAAACCCCAGGCCGTCTTGTCGTTTTTGGTCTCGATCCTGCAGCAACGGGTGTGGCATGTCCGGATCATCTACCGGCCCGAGAGAGCTCAGCTATTTTGCCTTCGTGGCCTGAAAATGAGATTGGTGCCTAGGAGTGGATATTTATTGTCTCGAGTGGAGCTCCCCTTCGTCATGAAAGAATTTAGACGGACTAGACTATTTTCCTACGGTTGTATTCCCTCATTCATGGTTTCCACTTTTTTATAAGGAAAGGAAAAAAAATAAATAAAAAAGACCACTAGAAATAATCAAATGAATACACGACACACACCCAGAGTGCCGAAACTCAGGCTCCCCATTCAACTTGCCCCCGGCCATCGCTAATTTAGTTCATACGTTTATCAGCCTATGAATGAACCTCGGAAACCCCTCGTGACTCCTAGGAGTGAGAAAGGAAAATTGACCTATCCTTAGCACAGACACTCCGTTCACATACCCACCCCCTCAGTACCTTTTTGGCTTGGGTCCCGCTTGACAGTATTACAGGACCTTTAACTTGACCGCATCCATGGAGATTTGGTTTTTGGCCTGGAACACCCAGGACGAATCAGTGTATTTTAGGAACAGTATAATGGCGGCCAGCCTCTTGTATCTTCCGCAGTTACCCGACCTTCACAGAGATAGCTAGACCTGATCATCAATTTCGACCGATCAGAAAAGATCAAAACGGCAAGTTTTAGATATACTCGGGATTCCTTCTCGATAATGCACCCTTTATCGACAGGGGCTTCCTGGATCGGAGCCTAAGTGTACCAAGGAGCTCTGCGAGATAGCCTTTGAGCAATCAAATAGAGAAAACGACCAAGTCTTTGCAGTAGGCTTTGGACTCCACCAACTGCAGGAACACCGCCACTTCAACACCAAACACCGCTCACCATAGACACCACAGTGACCGCAGCTGCCTAGCCCACAGAATGCGCCAAGCACCAAGAACATTTCTCCTTTTTTCCCTAACCACGTTGTGGAGGGTGTCAGGTCGCATATCTCAAGTTCAACCCTTGGCGATTCGGCGAAACGGTAAAAGGGAAAAAACTTCCCCCGCCAAGATGGTCTAAAGAGGATTTGCAGGCCCGATATTGCCAGACTTGCATTAGTAGTGCAGTTGACCGCTTGTTTTGACTGTCTTTTTCTTGTTTATTATTCGGTATTATATCCCATGCCGGCCGAATCGGAACTGAAGGGAGTGCGTGGAGCTTAGGGCCTAGTCTAGCACAGCAGGTCAACCATCGGCCTGGAGTGGAATGTTGCCTTCTATGGTTTCCTGAGTGTCTCGCGCACGCGACTCTGCTGAGGGGTCTCTTCCAACTCGATTTTCGTAATATGCTGACCAGGAACCACCACAAGACCAATAAAGCGACTCGTCATATTCACCTTCACGTTCTGTGATTCCGCGGCTATCCCGGAGTCTTCTTGATTCTCTGCGTCAGTGGCAGCATTTCGAATCGCCGATGGGGTCGGAAAGCGATATTCGTAGGTGCTCGCGAGAATAATATTTCGGGCCTAGAAACATTCTACAGTCAGCGAGTATTCTCGTCCTCGTATTTCTTGCTTTCTTTTCTTCTTTTATAGTTTCCTCCGATCGAATCAGATAATAATTCGGACGACCACCTACCGAATCCGTACACTTGAATGTGCCCACAAAAATGCGCGTGTCTGTCGCGTGCACTCGTAGTGTTTGACCAATTAATGACTCTAAGTACTGAACGGCTTGATTTTCTTCCATGGTGTCCCCTTCAATGAGCCAACCTATATGAAATAGGATTGACCACTAAGAAATAAAAATGCCTGGGCGTTCTGGGCTGTTCTGGATAGTGTCGGGAGAGGCGATTAACGGGCGGGACGCCGTTGCTGGGCGATAATGATGATGATGACTGGATTTGATCTCCAGCAGGCTAATGGTTCAAATGGTTGTACGAGTTCTGGCCCAAGCAGCCTGTCGGGACGAGCGTAAGTTCGGAGAGCCGCGAGAAATCGAGCCTTAGACTCTCCAGCTCCCCGCAGCCTCCAATTACGTTGAAGCATGTGACGTACTCTGGAACATGAACCAGAATCACAGCCAAAAACATTCCATGGATGTTTACAACACATCCCGCCCAGCACTTTTTATGTCATTGCCAATATAGATTCCTTTCAAAATGGACAGCACAGGTTAAATTTAAGGTGCATGATTTGAATACGTAATATTCTCCGCGCGTCATACTTAAGTTCTTCTAAAATTAAAACTTTGATTTTATTATGCTTTCCATGTGTCCATATCATTAACGGAGGAGTTACCTCGGTCAGTGACATGCTACTGACAAGACGATGCAACCCGCCTCCTAATGAAACGGAACCGGCACTGAAACAACACGAGCAGAAAAATAGTCGCAGCAAAGTACACAAAGGTATGTCTCAGCCATGCAGGATTATTCTAAGACATCGGCGTCGATCACAAAATATATATCCAGAATAATACCAACTATGGCCAGCAATCGTTGGTTCTTCAGGGAAAAGGCATATCATGGCGGAATTATCGGTCGTCAGTGGGTATAATATAATATGCGTCCATTGGTAACCCCATATCAGTCGCAGCCTCTTGAGAGGATGCACTCATTACACTGCTATCCATCGAGGGGACATTTGAGATAGTATCGAGGTTATGGTGATGCAAGAATATGGTATTATTGGTCTGTGGAATGTCGTCAGACTGCTGTTTCATATGGTTCTGCCCTAGTTGGAACGATGACGACCGGGAGGATTGGAAGAATTTGTGAAGTGTTTGCTGGCGTGGGTCGACAATCGCAGATGGAACAGAGCCCGATTCCATGTTTTCGTCCTCATTTTGATCTGTAGGAGGAGATGGTCCTTGTCGTTGCTGGGCACTGAAGAGCCAACGTAGAGTATTTTCTATTGTTGTCAGTCAAAGCTCGGTGGGAACCTGTTATTCCAAGGGCAGCGATTGTGAGGTGCTCACCATGTATAACTTTAGCATCCGGGCGACCATCCCTAAAGCGCTTTCGTGTCCGGCTATTGAGATGTTTCGGAGAGCCGTCCATTGTCAATGACGGTTCTGTGATGTTTGGCAAGCCATTAGGGGAAGACATGCCAGAAAATGAAGCCTTGCGCTTGAGTGACATTGTGTTGGATCTGTCTCAGCTGAAAAGCGAAGTAAGATGATGTTATAGAATGTTAAGGTGCAAGGCAATTGATTACGAAAACTTTAGAATGGTTCTGATTAAAGAGAAATATAAAGAAATCGTCATTGCAGATGAGCACGCGGGGGAGCAATCTGACTACACGATGGAAAAATGGATTTTTAAGAACAAGGCTGGGGGACCGCCCTCTTCTGTGGTTGGTTGAGAGCGCGTCGCGTACGTTTCCTGGCGTTGCATTACAGTGAACAAAGTATGCACCTTTCCTCATTAGGATTAATTGGTACCACTGAGTGGAACTAGATTGTTAGATTGTTGCAAAGAACTCGTTTCTGTTGATACATGAACATGATACAAATCGATAGTCTAGGGAGGAGACGATACCTCAGTATAGAGAACAAATAATGTTTGTCCTAAATCATGATTCCCTATACTGTACATTAATGCTGTATGTCTGTCACGCGATTACCACACTGTTGAGAAAAGATCTTTGCTCACACATGTTGATAAAACTGGACTCTGTTTACTCAGAGAGTCTTTTCTTTTTTCTCTTCTTCATTGTCTCTTTAAGCCACTCCTTTCGATACACAAGATCTAGCTGGTTCAAATCTTTGCAGAGCCTTTGCTGCGGCAGGAAAGGCAAGAAGGAGAAAACGTCTAGACCAGTGACCCAATTTTGGAAACTAGATTTTCCCAACTAACGACTCTTTTTGGTACTAGATCTTCATAAACCCCTATAAAAGTAGACTTGACTATCCATGGATATCCGACAATGCAATGTTCGCGCCTTAGTCTCTTCTGGATGTGTTCTAAGATCGGCATGCCGTTTTTTTGGCCTCGGCATACCGGGTGCCAGAGGCAACCTTAGGCACTCCACCACTCCATCCATGAATGACGAGGGGTCCCGCTTCCCCGCTTCTATCCTATCATACAACAACATACGCAGACAACCTAAACAAGACAACTTCATCAACTACCACCTTACAATCATTGTCTATCTTACACGCCTACTTCCAGCAAGCAATCATACGCTATGCAGTCTCGGGAAGCTTCTCACGCTGGTTCGTGGTATTCAGATAGCCAACGCACTCTAACCCGTCAACTTGATCAATGGCTTGCTCAAGTTCCAAATGACATTGAGGGCATAGGTCCCCTACCAGTACCTGGTGCACGAATCATAATTGCTCCGTATGTATTGGAGAGTATCCTGGTCATACCTCGTCTCTTCGTATGCTGATCCCTCAGACATGCCGGCTATGCTTACTCAGGGCCCTGTGCTGCCTATGCATATAAGGCTCTGGATCTCTCGCAAGCGTAAGTGATGCGTTCTGCTTACCTTGGGTCTCATCTAAGCTTTACCGGTGATAGCAAGCGAATCTTTGTCCTTGGACCGTCGCATCATCATTATCTCTCGACCCTGGCTCTTCCTGAGCTCACTTCATACTATACCCCGCTTTCCGACGAGCCTCTTCCACTCGACACGGAGCTTATCGCTAAGCTGTTATCAACCAAAGCAGTTAAGGATAATGGATCTACCGTTAGCTTTACAACTATGACACGATCTATCGATGAAGATGAACACAGCATAGAGCTCCATCTCCCCTACATCCATCGTCTTTTGCAGCTTCAGTATCCAAACAAACCCACTTCACAGTACCCACGGCTTGTGCCAATCATGGTTGGAAGTACTTCGGAATCGACGGAGAGCGCTTTTGGAGCCCTTCTTGCCCCGTATCTGGAGGACCCTACCAATGCTTTTGTCATAAGTTCGGATTTCTGCCATTGGGGCCTGCGTTTCCGCTACACATACTATGTTCCCCAGGCGCCCAAGCCGGGACCAAGGCTCCCACTTTCCGCTGACTCTCTACCCCAACCAGGAGATGAGGTCAGCAGTGTGGAGGAGAAAATAGAATCGGTATCTGCCGGTCAAGCTCTACAGCGGCGGGATCGCATCTCAAGTCGAGAGCCAGCGATCCACGAGAGCATCTCAGCCTTTGATATCGCTACAATGGCAGCCATCACCACCGGGGTCGCCTCAAATTTCTTAGAAACGATTCAAAGGACAGGTAACACGGTTTGTGGCCGCCATCCGATTGGAGTGATTATGGCTGCTATTGAGGAAATCACGAGCCAGGAAGGAAAGAAGGGCAGGTTTCACTTCGTTAGGTATGAGAGAAGCTCAGATGCAATTGATGTAGACGACAGCTCTGTGAGCTACGTATCTGCATTCGCTGTACTCTAGGTAATCTATCACTTTTTTTTTAACCTTGTTCTGGGCTCTTTCCTTCTTCCATGGTACAGCATGCCTAGCCTGCTTTTGGAAAGAGCTTGAGCGATCGACTCTATTCTGCTGGCCAGTGGATAGGGTGATTGGTAGCAAACGACCATGAAGGCACGTTACTCTCAACTCTCTCCATACCATCTTACCTTAGCACTTGCATTATGAAGCATCTAGTGTGACACACTCTCTCCTCCCGTGTCTCTGCACTTTCCCAGTGTATACAGGCGTCATTGGCCGGATTTCAACGCTACCTACCATTGCACTGTGTAACTGTAATACGACACACGTCAGGACGAGGCATTTCATCACCAGGAATCGACTATGGTGAGGGAAAAAATGATCTCTTCCCCTCATGCTGCGGAGACTGGCCCAACGGTAAATCCGATGGTGAGCACAAGGAAAGACAACCATGGTTGCGGATTGGTGCCAGAGAAGGGCCCATAAACCTAAACCCGAGCAACTGAAGAAACATTCGAACATCACATGGTCTGGATATCAACCCATAGAAATCAAATGTTACACACAGTATCAGGAAAACATTGAGAGCGGGTTGGATCAAGATAAACAACCTACGCCGCAATGCGGGATGACCAGCCAGTGCCATTCCTCGTCAGAGAATTCGAGAAACAGTCGCGACGGCTATATGCAGATGAATTATGGTTGATGACTTTGTAACATATCGATCGCTTGTCTGGTGACAGTATCGCGTGGCTTACTTGTGAGGAAAGGCTTTATTTACCCCGCAATCTCGATATCCCGATGCTTACGGACCACCAGAAATTAACCAGGATCAATTAACGCATGCAGGCAATGCTTCATGGTATGCCCAATGTGCACTACGGGAAAACTGTGCGCTGGTCTACCAGGTGGCTGTCATGCGTCCATCACCTGCCGTAGCCGTAGAATTAACCTCGACCAACCAATTGAAGGGTAATATATGACTTGACTCGAATGTTACATCCGAAATGATCGACGTTTTAGGGCTCGGATGGTTCTACAGTTTCATACTACATTCTTCTAGGGCCGTGCACCCTCGGATATACCCGTGGCCTCGACTTTCTTCCAACAATGCTATTGTCTATGAACGTACTGGAGTTGGACGCCGCTAAAAACTAGCACAGAATGCAACCTGGAAGCAGTCAGGCCGGTTTCCATTTGTTCGACAAAAAGTCACGTACGACAGTAGCCACAAACTTTCCCTGAACGATCCGACTGATATTGAAGAGCCCCATTGTTCGGATTGGACCCTGCCAACATCCATTGTCAACCCAAAACAAGTTTGACACCGTGAAGCAAAGAGCTAAAGCCTAACATCCCGAATATACCGCATCCGATCCGGTCTCGTGTGATGTATGTGAAGGATTGCGATCCAACGTGGACCCCATGATCAAAAAGCCCCCTTGTTTGGTTGAAGTCAACGAGGAGGCCGTTGTTGGATAAAAGGGAGGCCAGGGGCGGCGTTCCAAGTTGGTAAGGCACAAATCGATGAATTGTCTCATTCTGCGCTAGAGAGTGCAAGGAAGCATTGTGTTACTCGAGTCATTGTTTGAGATGACTGTGATTGTTCCAAATCATATTGTCTACCTTTCTGGCTTTTTTCCTGTTTCTACGATTTTTTATTTCCATTGTGAGACCAATCGATGATAGTTTTGTCAACCTGCCCTACCTATAACAACATTCAGAAGAGACAATCTAACTTTTTCCAATTGTACCCCTTCATATCCTCTTCTATTTTTCCAATATTTCTCCAAGGGAGAGAGATTGACAGTTGAGAAGCCATGCTTTCGGGAATACTTTCCTTAGCCCTTGCGGGCTTTTTGACATTGGCTGCTGCCACGCCAGTAGCACAGAATATTGCCTCTAGAAAAGCGACTGACAAACTTGTTGTCTGTCATTTCATGGTAGGCTAAAATAAAATCGGTGATATGGTTAGCAAGAGTCATAAATCAACCGGCTAACCAATACAGATTGGAATCACTAGCAACCGTCAAAGCGCTGCTGATTATGACGACGATATGAAGCGCGCGAAGGCCCTGGGCATTGACGCTTTTGCTCTGAATATTGGCGTAGATCCCTACACAGATGCCCAGCTCAGTCTCGCCTATGAGTCTGCCGCTAAGAATGACATGAAGGTCTTCATATCTTTCGATTTCAACTGGTATAACACTGGTCAGGCCAGTGCTGTTGGCGCAAAAATCAAGCAGTATGCAAGTCTACCAGCGCAGCTCATGGTGGACAACAAAATTCTTGCATCGTCGTTTGCCGGCGATGGTCTGGATATTGCCGCCATGCAGTCTGCTGCAGGTGCGGATGTGTTCTTCGTTCCAAACTTTCACCCCGGGGTTGGAGACTTCGGTGCAATTCAAGGCGCACTGAACTGGATGGCTTGGGACAATAATGGCGACAACAAAGCGCCCACCCCTGGTCGTACTGTTACCGTCTCTGATGGTGACAAAGCATATATTGATGCTTTGAGAGAGAAACCGTATATGGCGCGTAAGTATCACTCATAAAATTCCAGGTATTCGCGAAGCGTTGTGACTGACGGTAACAGCTGCCTCTGGTTGGTTCTTTACCCACTTTGGGGGTGAGGTACCCTACAGTAAGAACTGGGTTTTCCCTTCGGACTTACTGTGGTATGATCGCTGGCAACAGATTTTGAATCTCAGCCCACGGTTTGTGGAAATAGTCACCTGGAATGACTACGGCGAGTCTCACTATATTGGGCCACTGGCTTCCCCCCATACCGACGATGGAGCATCCAAATGGGTTATGGACATGTGAGTAGTCTTTGTCATCTTGGGCATGCTTCAGACTAATAATTCTAATCAGGCCACATACCGGTTGGCTAGAGATGTCAAAGCCTTTCATTGCCGCCTATAAAGCTGGGGAAAAGTCTGTCGATATGTATATCACGGACGAAAAGTTGATATACTGGTACCGACCTACCCCAAGGGATGTCAACTGTGACTCAACCGACACGACCATGGAAGGAAGCCCCAACAATTCTAGTGGTAATTTCTTCCGAGGTAAGCCCAATGGGTGGGAGACCATGCAAGATGCTATCTTTGTTGTTGCACTGCTCAAGTCGCCTGCTACGATCGTGGTAAACTCTGGAAAGAATAGTGAGAAATTTGAAGCTAAAGCGGGTGCCAGCGCCTTCACGGTACCAATGGGAGTTGGTCAGCAAAAGTTCGCAATCACTCGTGATGGTAAGGTAGTTTTTGAGGATACTAGTCTTAAGGATATCGTCGATACCTGCATTTGTGGTATCTACAATTTCAACCCATATGTTGGCACCGTTCCCCCTGAGAGCACCATTGACAAGCTCGAGCAAGCCGGACTTGCCATGCTCAGCCAGGGGCTGAAAGTTCCATGTCCGACCAACACCTTGGGAGCCAATAGTCCCCGTGCTACCCCTTGAAGGAGGAGCACCGTTCTCTCTTGAGATTCTGGTTAAGTTAGTTACCGAAGGGTAGTATCAGCCTCCTTGTCATTTCTTTTGTTTTCCCACGATCGCTCAGTCATAAGTATTGTTTATATACGAGTGTATGTACATAGCAAAGAGCATCGCTCGTGGCATTCTCTATCTTGAAAATGAAACCCGGTATGTGGAGGAACACTCGTTAGATATATTGAATTGAGATGTCATACCGCAGCGAAGTGGAATACAGATAGGTTGTGTCATTATTGGCCGAGTATCAACAATCGGACCACCTCACGAAGGCAACTGAAGCTGCAATCCGATTGGTCCTAGGGAAGGAAGGGAACCTTATCAAACGGGGTTTGATGTAAAACAGATCAAGCTTAAGAGAGCCCGTTAACGGTTACTCACTTGTTATCTCTCTATCTACTGTATTCTAATCCCGTTTCTCCCCTGATGATAAGCCTATCTTCACCGACTCTTCTCCTGCCCTTAATGTATGAATAGCCCATCACATTTCTACGATGAAGACTATATGCACCTTACTCTTTGACTCCACGCAACATTACCTAAAATAATATCTACATCGATTCCGTCCCCGGGCCGACATTACTCTGAAAATCGCGCGCTTACTGTCGGTTCTAGTGCTTTTCCCTCCCCCGCAGCCACATATATGCCTGACGGCGCATCTCGCGTGATTGATTTTCTCGGTTTGACGATCTAATCGGCACTTGTCAGCTGGCTGTTCGTTGTGCTCGTGCTCTCTTTCCTACCTCGATTGTTTTAAATCCCCAACGATTTATATTACTCGCGAAGACCATGGTTTGTTAATATGTTGGACGTGTGAGTGGTCGTTAGCGTTGGGTGAACTTCATACCATACCTACCTATACATATTTCTACGGTTTTCTTTTATACATACGTACATATCCACCTTCGATCATATATCAATATGGCGAGGATCAAACAGGGGGTATTTTCTTGGGAGGATGTGCTGGCTCAGCGGTATCAAAGTGAGTGGTTTCTGATAATCCTGATCTGTTACACTCCTTACTGGTTCCAACTGCCAATATATGCATACGAAATTGCCACTATGACCATGTGCTAACGAACGAAGATAATAAGCCGACCGCATTGCCTAGAACTAGAAAAGCCAGCACACTTGCAAGTCGATCCCAACTCGAGAAACAGTCCGATTCCACACGAGACTCGACCACACAAGTGCAGAGCAATCTGTTGGCGAAGTTGTCCCCTGAGCTCCGCTTCATGATCTGGGAGATGACCTTGGGCGGCTTGCGCATCCATATCGTACAGCGATCCGATCGTCGAATGGCCCATGTGGTATGTCCTCTCACAGACACGTGCGACATCTGTCGAGGGGATCAGCCGCAGCCGGTAAAAGGAATAAAGGCTCAGTCGATCTATAACCTGTTAGCGCTTCCGTTGACGTGCAAGCAGATGTAAGTCACATATTCAATAACCCCTGGCGCAACTTCGCAACTCTCATCCCGCGGGAATATGTCAATTAACCGTTAATACCAGGTACTGCGAATCGATCTATCTGCTTTACACATTGAACATTTTCGAGTTCAGTAATACCTGGTCTCTCACTTACTTCCGTCCCACCATCCCCTCCGACCTCTGGGATGTGATTCGCGAAGTTGAACTCCGCTGGGCCTTCCCCGGTCATTGGCTTCCTAGCAAAGACCCCGTCAAAACGGTCTACTTCTCCGCCGGCCGGCAGCAGTGGATCGAGACATGTGAGGCATTGACGCGGATGCAGAGCCTCCAATCCTTCACGCTTCAGCTAAGCGGGAACTGGTTCTGTGAACCAGTGGAGAAGATCCCAGTTTTTCTAGAACCGTTACGGGATCTGAATCTGAAGCGAGGATGGAAGTTACACTTACCCAAACAGCCGTATTATATGAAAGAGATCCGAAATATTGATGGAAATCTGCGTAAGAGAGGCATTGGTTGTTTGGTTCGGGCGGCGTGAGCCAGAGCTGCCCCACATGCTTTCTTTTTAAAAATTATCTTGTGGGATTTGGTTTAATTGATACCGGCGCTTGACCGGTACTTTATAGTCATTATACTACACTGACAGGTATATTTACACTGCAGGTGAGCTATACCTATAAGTATGAAGGATTTGCAAACCCCTTGAAGACATAATACTTCAAAGTCAAGTAAAAGAGAATCCGTACACTCATATACTTACGATCATCCAATTACTGGACAAACGGCGCACACACGCAATATCCCACGTGTTCAATGTATCGCCAAATTGGGGGCCAGACTATGTGCACCTCGCCATTAGCCCGAAGTCTAAATAGCCTAAAATCAAAGGTAAGAAGGATTCTGACTGGTATTAATTCATGCATCAATATCAAGGCAAATGGCTCTCTGTGGCTAGGTCTGGCATGCCATCAGATGAAATGCATGTAATCAATTGCATCCGAGCACCGCCCAGCCGATCGTCCTGTTATTACCTTATTCGGAATACCTTACCTGAGGTAGTGGCCATAGCATATGGTCCGATGCAAAAAGCCAGGATCGGATATCCATGTATTAGCGACAAATAATAAAATCAACTGAGTCTATATGGAGTACATGACTAGTCGACATCTACCCAGTACCTAATACATAAAGATGTACAGCATAAATAGGTACATCTCCAAAAGAGGACCACCAACCCTATCCCAAACCCACCAAACCCCAAAATCAAGAACCAAGCTAAAGCAAAGACCCATACTCTAACCCAACGGAGCTACCAGAAGAGAAACAAGTAAACAATATTAAAAAAGAGTAGTAATAAATTTCGGACCCGAAACCACCTCCACCCACTCACCTGACCACCTCCCCCCAAAAAACCAGCGAGTGCAGATCCCATTCTAAAAATAGCGGGCTAGTCTCTTAGCCCAGGGACCAGGACCGGCGCGACGTGGCCGGGACCCGCTCTTAATCGCGGGGAGAGATAGGTTCGGGACCTCGATTGACGGATCATGGCCTGAGATTTTGCATATCGTAATTAAACTGTAATGGGGCCAAGGTCTGGTGGGTTCCTTTTTTTTTTTTAATTAATTTTTTTGGTGTCTCGGATTTTTGGGCGTTTCCTGGGTCGGGACCCTTTGCTTGACCCTGGCCCTTATTTCATTTGATTTCTTTTGGTTTTGGGAATTTTTGGTGCTGGTGATAAATTCTGGATGGATTTTTTTGAGGTTTCATGGTGGAGGGGCCCTGGGGTCCTGATTACTTTTATATTATTCTGTGCTTGTGAGATCCTGGAAGGAGTTTTCTTGTTTTCTTGTTTTCTTGTTTTCTTGTTTTCTTGTTTTTTAATTCTTGGTTTAATTTTCTTAATTTAATTTATTTAATTTCTATGAGTGGAACGCTGGAGGTGATAGTCTGTTCGTGCTAACTTGTTCCTGTCTTACATTATGCACTGGACAAAAATATCGGTAGTTTGTTTTCTTCCTATCTAGGAATGAATGCATTGAAAATTTTCTTCTTGTTGGTCAATGAAATGGTTTATTTGACAAAAGGATCTGAGATCGCCAGGAGTCAGAACAAAAAGGGAAAATGAAAGATGCCGTTTCGTCCAAGCCGACATGCGACTGAAGTATCCGTGTCTCATACAACATGGCATTGACCGGCCAACTTCAGTCTTGGCACAACCGGTCTAAAAGGAATAGGGAAAAAAATGGGTAAAAAGAATTAGAAGAAATTAAGATTATCAGAAGACGCCTTCCAACCCCATGCCGAGTGCCCTAATATGATAACCAATTAATGCCTTATTCCTGAAATGCCCGTCATGACCAATTCAGTTAGTAAAAAAGAAAAAAAATAGAAAAGAAAGAAAGATGTAGTCGTCGAAGTTTGACAGAGAATGTGTTGATATGAATCAAGGGAAATTCAGATGATGTGGAGTATTGTGTTTGGTCAATTTGACCACAAATGAGATATGAATGCATGTAGTAACCAAGGATTGTCCGGGTATCGATCACGATTGGTAAGGTATCGTGAAGTGATGAGTTTGATTCCAAGATAATGCTGGACAGCAGTCTAGTAGTGTGTATATGAGATGAACCCCACCCTTGGTAGGGGGGAGCAAGTCCCGACCGGTAGACGATTCATTTGGAATTCATCGGATCAATACACTGTAACGAGCACAGTATGATCTACCGGGTGGCGAGCCGTGCACATGTTATGTTGGGTATATGAGTCCTATAACAGGCTGGCTGACTCCATCGTGTATCATGTGTTTGTCGAGTCCTATATCGAAGCACCTTGACCACGTTATCGTCAGATCGGTCGTAGATCTTGCGTTGGTTGCCATTCGGCCGTCAGAGGATGGATTGAGCCTGGGTGACGGCTCGCGAGACGAGAAGTTGAGTGTAGATACTAGGCACATACTCGGCGCTACCGTCCACCCTGTGATTGATCGGGGCCAGAATGGCCAGAGCTTCTTTGTCGAGAGGCAAGCCATTCTGCTGCAGCCTCCTGCCTAGAGGCAGGCACCTTTTGGTCTTCCACTCTGCCGCTTGTTTGGTTGTTAGGGAGAAGATTGTTCAACTCTGCGGCAAGAGCAGAGGCTGTGTAGTTGCGAAGTTCCCTTTCCTCACGCTCATCCTCCTTCATCAAACGCTTCTGGTCGGACTTGGAGAGATTCTCACGGCGCTTCCTCCTAATTTCGAGAATCACCCAGTGAGCAACTTCCTCGGAGGTGCGATTCCGTGGCGCGCCGTGCTTAGCAGGGTTTCGTACGTATCGACGGGTGACATCTGTAGCGCCATCAATCGAGAAGGCAACGCAGTATGACATCTTTCGGCCCCAGCCTAGAAACATTGTTAGTTTCAGAGAAGATAAAGTTGTGGAACACTAACCTTCAGCATAAAGACGAGGTTGATCCCAGGCCTCTTCGCACGCGTCTACGTGCACCCAGCGCCTGTTGTGCTCCGAGTATACTTCGGTCCAGACGTAGTCCTCTGAATTCCACACCCAGCGTACACGACCGCCAAGTGCTCTGCAGAACATGCTGAAGCAGTTCGCCCATTCACCCACTCGGCCCCGTCGACTCTGGAGCAGTTGCCAAACATCGGAATAGCGAGGGAACCTCTCGTAGGTGCCGCACGATGGTTCAGAGCACCGGTAGAGTTCAACTCGTGTTGCACCGCGAGCAGTCTCTTCAGGCGAAGGCGGTGTCATGCCCTGCGCGATTGTGGGCATGAAGCATCGTGTGCAAGGGGGGTTGTTGACGAATTGGAAAAACGATCGTTTAAACCACCTGAAAGTCATGGTTAGTGTCAGACACCAAGGGTTTCACTTGAGCCGATATTCAGTTATACGAACCTCAAAAGGGACCTGAGAACACAATCTTGGTACCCCCATTCGGGTCTCCCACCAATACTGGCAGCCTGTGCCTGCAAGATCTGGCTTTCCTCCTCTGCCTCCGAATACAGTCGATCAAGTGGAACCAGGGAGAGAGCTTCATCGAGAAGACCCGGGTTCTCGTACTTTGTCGGTGTTACAGAGAGGACGTGAAGGAGGTTGCGGAACTTTAACGAGGCCTGATCCTGCGGCGGAGATGGGACGATTGGTAGTCCTTGCAACATAGATGATTGGGATGATGCATGTGGTTGTTGTGGTTGTGGGGAGAATTGGGGTGGCTGAAAGGGAGTTGCGGTCGGGGGAGGTGGTGGTGCTCGCGAGGGATGAGGTGGTGCGTACGGCCCTGGTGAAGACAGCTGAGACGGAGACGGCGATGGGGAACCAGCGCGAGCCCTCGATTGTTCTTGAAGACGATGGAATCTTTTATTGCGCATCAGTTGTTCGAAAGCGTGAGTGAGTTCAGAGGCATCGAAATTGTTAGCGGTTTGCGCCCGCTGGGCGTGGTGAATCCTGTCTGCCATGGTGTGGTAGGGGGTGAACTGCACCAACGGCGGTCGGATGTACGTGACACTCCAGATTGAATGAGTTCCAAATGACTTTTCCTCGACGTTGAGAATTGATGGTCCTCTTCTCTCTTACTGGAATTAGAAAGAGAGAAGGAAGGGTAGAAGTCGGGTTGACAACAGGGGTGTTGTTGGGGGGTTCGAGTCAGTAGTAGGAAGGAAGAAGGTTGATGATGGTCAGTGAGGTCAGTTCGTAGGGTAAGAGTCGCACAGCCCAACTAAGCGGTCGCCACGCTTGGCGTTTTGTTGTCCGACAACCACAATGAATATCGAGGGAGGGAAAACAAGGAGTCAATGAGTGAAAGTGATTGTTCACCTGTCACCCTTTGGAGTTTTAAAAAATGCAATTAAAAAAATGAAAGGCTTCAGGTAAATGAACAGGATGTGAAAATGAATTACTAATTAGGGGAGAAAAAAAAAGGATATAGGGCGTGGAGGAGAGGAGAGATGATCCCAAAAGGGAGAGACAGAGAGAAAGGAAGAGAGAGAGGGTCAGTCAGTCAAGGTCAGTCCAGGTGGAGAGGGAGCAAGAGAAGAGAGCGAGAAGAGCAACTAAACTCCTACTAATCGACTTTAGTTGATGAATTTTCAGGTCATTGGCCTTTTTTCCACGCCAGCAGTGAGGGCGAAGCGTCGTCAGCCTTGGGGTCTTCCCCCCAATCAGGAGGCAGCATTTGCACCGCAAGCCGCGTGTGTGCCGCCCCGAAACAGTTAACTGAACCATGGCCAAGACCCTTTGGCTGCCCGCTAGACTAAACTGCTTCCATCTTGTCCACGCACTTGTGTCCCAAAGGACTTGGCAATAATACACTACTACCCATTCTATGTATGTACGTATGTTATCTTCCAATCTTTCCTTCCACCATCCATGGCTTTCTTGGCACAGCAGTCAAAAAATCCATCTCCAATCGACTCTCCAACGGGTTATCCCGACAACGATTGACACGATTTCGAGAGTATAACCCGTCGAGCTCCACAGCTTGGGCCAACAGGATTACTCGAGAATACAATGCGATTGCCATCGTAATGAGCAGCATGGTTGTTGCTCTCCACCGGCTGAGGAGTATGCTGATGAATCTGTTAAAAGCTTGGCCCTGTCCGCGTGGAATTTTGATCTTGTTGATCTCATCCCCAGCGACT
This sequence comes from Aspergillus hancockii, assembly GCA_001696595.2. Lineage (NCBI taxonomy): Eukaryota > Fungi > Ascomycota > Eurotiomycetes > Eurotiales > Aspergillaceae > Aspergillus > Aspergillus hancockii. Next base: position 65,586 of record MBFL02000041.1, on the reverse strand, counting down.
CTACATACACGACTACGCAATCCCCTAAGGCCTTTAATAAATGCCAACCTGTTATCGCCCGCTTCTTGTGATACGTATTGTACGTCCAAGATGCAGTTCAACTCCAATCGATTGAGGGGTTCATCAAAAAGACTCATTCTCTTCACCTGGTGGTACACCTCCAGTGACTTCGATTCGACGTCAGCTCAGTCTTACGCGGCTCTCCGATCAACAGACTAAAAATGTCACCATCGTATACTTAGGATGCGCAACCGTGCACGCTAGATTGCACGCGGTGCAATCCAAGAGGAACGCTCGAGGGGAACCCTCTCGGCACACTCGGCGTTAATTTAGGGAAATACACAGCTATCATTCTCCCAACTTCCAAGCTCAGAATAGAGGGTAAAAAGGACCCTCTTCCAGATCAAACGGGAAATTCGAAAGGGCGGTTTCAACCGTAGCCTTACGAATGTTATGACCCATCGCCAGAAGAAATCTCAACCACAGTTTGCACCTCGAGTACCCGCTTCTTTTCTTTGCTGACGAATCACGCGATTATGAATAACAATATAGTGATATTAAATAATCCTAATATTGAAGGAGCCAGAAAAAAGGTCCCAATAATCGATCTCACCTTTGAAAGAACCATTTAAAAATCTTTTCGCATGGGCATACGCCATCATTGACATCGTGGACAGACAATTACCCAGATTGTGCCACGCCAGCCTGCCAAACAAGCTAGCAGTCACATTGGTTGGGCGATGATCGTGATGATCCTTTGATGAGCACAAACTTCAATCAAGGGGGGTTTATGACCCCTAATCGCGAGAATTAGTCAGAATTGTTTTTGGATATTACTTTGTCCCCCCAACTGCTCTAGATCACCATATTGGCCGCTAATTGCACTTCGTATGCCACATATACCTATATAGGTATGGTGTATAAATACAGTCACACGCCTAGATAGATACTGTACATATAAAAAGGACTTGCTGTGTCCCTAACCTAACTCAGAGTGCATACGCGGCTTTCTGCACTCTGATGAATGCATCTCCACCTGATTGACAGTTGTTGATGTATGCTGTGTATCCTAAAATTCCTTTACCAATTACCACCTACATACTACATACTCTTTCAACAATGACCATCGATGTATGCATGTAGGAGTATACATACCTGTGGACAGTTCCATGGGGTTCTAGGACATAATTGAACCTTTTTTTTCTTTTTTCTCCCAACCTTGATTCGGAAAATAAGGACCAAACGACTCGGTGTTACAGGATTACGGCAGCCTTCCAAGATAGTGGCGGAGACGCGCAAGCGTCCGTCTTGACAGTGCACAAGATCTGGCTAGAGCAGCCTAAGGACCCACTTCACTAGACCCCTTTTCGACTGAGGACAAGACGTGACAAGAAAAGCCTAGTCCCGGACCCTGGCTGTCCAGGGGGCTTGGCGTGGATACCTCATCCGCTCTGGGAAGCTTCTTGTTCGATGATTTCCTCCCTTCTTTCCCTTTTCGAACTTTAGGCTTTGATCGTTTCCCCGGGTTCAGGGTCCCTTTTTGCACCCGTTTCCTTGTCACGGTCTTTTTAAATGATCATAATTTCCATTCTCTGTGCGCCGCCCCCTCCCCCTTATATCTTGATCGACGGTTCTCGCCCCGGCTTTTTTAGCGGTGCAATATCAATCCTCCATGTTGGACAGAAATACGGAGTAGCATTCACTGCATGACTCAAGGGTGTTTGCCCGGGTGAGCACGGGTGGGACCTGACCAAGCCACAGAAGCATTCCAGTGAGGCTTGAACAATCCACCCTGGAACGGGTAGATTTACAATCCGATACGAAATAGTGATGCAGGAGAGCACGACAGTGTTTCCTCTTTACTTCTTCAAATCCCATTATGAATCACCATTTTTACTGAAGAAAGAAATACCTATTGCGTATGCGCCGAGAAAGGTTCAATAACATCTCACAGGGGTACAGAGTATGTAGTGGCCCATTGTCAATCGCCAAAAAAGCTTACAGACTATTGTCCGTGTCATTGGCTTAGTCTACTTGCTTTGAGAAATCGAGACAATGGGTAGAGACGGGATTATTATTACACTCCGCGTCATACCTAGCCACCATGGTCTTGGTAGTCATTAGTACTCCCTATTTATGCGGGGTGCTTCTATATAAGGGAGGTATCGGGTACATGGCTGCTGGATGATGCTGATATTATCTCACCAATACATCAGTCCATGTCCTGGCTTCACCATTGGTAGCGCTGTTAACTCACGGTTAACTTGATCTTATCTGGTGTTTTATAACTCAATCAATGGGCTTAAGGTTAGTGGTACTTGCTGTTAAAGAATGAAAACTTGGCTCCTTTTTCGTGAGCCGTGCGTTGAGAAGCCAAAAGAGGGAACACGGCTGTAGCCCGGCGATTTTACCAGAAAGTCTCACTTCTCACCGACTATACGCGTAAGATGTGGGATGGTCAGATATGTTCTCGAAGAAAACGCATGATGTCAATCCAACCCCGCAATGTAGAATCAATCGTCAGCGCTTAGTACTCCCGTCTATGACCCATCACACGCAAGAGACCCTCTTAAGCTTCCATCTAAAGTCGACATATCTAAATCAGCGAGGAAATGCTAAGCGGTCATAATTACGATGATGGCGATTGACAGACCTACGCAGCTTCAGTAAGGACGTACAGTACACCCATAGAACCCCATACAATCAATGTGCTATGACACTTATCAATAAGCTAAGCTGTACAACAAAAACTTAGGCGTTGAAAGGAGGTCCCGAGTACCTTTTGTCTCACCTAGTCCGTCATGACAAAAATTATCGCGAGACGCCGACCGACCACATGGCGCTTCAACCCTGTCCAACTGTTGATGTGACCATAGCATTTCGTGGCGCAGCTTTGATCAAGGGTTATTGATCAGCTCGGACCCTGGAACCCCGAGCCTTGAGGTACCCTTAGTAATGTTCAGCATTCACATCCAGCTGACTAACCCGGGCCCTTGAAGGTCCAGCCAATAGGATCCACGGATCTGATCTATATCCCATTTTGCAAGTATCAAGTAGTGGCATTGCCAGAGCATGCTGACCAAGAGGTTAGGGCTGCAATAGAGAATTTCCAATGTAAAGAAATGGTATAAAGACCTGTCGGTAGTCCGCATTGAAGCAGTTTCCAAACAAATAGAACAAATCTCCATTGTGGTACGATCTACTCCGGATCCCAATATCCAACTTTCTTCAACCTTCAATTCAATAAGCCAACCAACACATCCAATATGTCCAAGCTCATCACTATCTTCGGTGCTACCGGCAACCAAGGCGGTTCCGTAATCAAACACCTCCTAGCCGATCCCAAGCTTTCGAAAGAGTTCAAGATCCGAGGCATCACTCGTGATACCACCAAGCCCGCCGCCCAGGAGCTCCAAAAGCATGGAGTCGAAGTCGTCACCGTGAGTATAGAACAATCCCAATCAGCCGAGTCCAGTTCAATTCAGCCTCCTAACAGAAACCATCCAGGCCAACCTAAACTCCATCGAATCCCTCCGCACCGCCCTCAAAGGATCCCACACCGTCTTCCTAGTAACCAACTACTGGGAATACATCAACAAGGACACCGAAGTCAGCCAGGGCAAGAATGTTGCAGATGTGGCCAAGGAGCTCGGCGTCCAACATCTCATCTTCTCATCACTTGTGCACGTCACCGACGCAACCAACGGTCGGCTGAGCAATGTGCCTCATTTTGACAGCAAGGCCGAAATAGAAAGCTACATCCGTGCCTCGGGGGTCCGTTGCACCTTTGTGCTGGCAGGTTACTTCATGACCAATTATCTGCAGATGCTGAATAAGGGAGATGACGGTGCTTATCAGCTTTTTTATCCGGTGGATGGGGCTAAGGCCCGGTTCCCTTTGTTTGATGCTGCTAGTGATACCGGTATGTTCGCGGTCTTGACTGAGGGGTGGTGGGTACATGGCTAATAATGACTAGGACTGTTTGTCAAAGCTGCTATTAAGCATGCTTCTGTGTTGAACGGGAAGCAGATTCTCGGAGCCGCGGGCTATTACACGCCCGAAGAAATTGTTGAGACGTTCACTAATGTCACGGGTAAGAAGGCCGTCTTTGTGCCGGTCTCCGCTGAGCAGTTTAAGGCTGTTTTTCCGCCGACTGTTTCTCAGGAGCTCCTTGAGAATCATTTGTTGATTGAGGAGCCTGGGTATTATCTGGGGCAGAGCTTGGATGAGACTTTGAAGTTGCTTGATGCTAGGCCAACTACTTTTGCTGATTTTGTTAAGAATGTGGATGCTTGGCAGTAGATTTGGTGCTAGGCTTCCTTTGTGAGGGCCGCACTTGGTGCAGGAAGAGGATATAGCTCATGCGTATCTGGGTTGTACACTATCCTTAGTTTTAGTTGAGAAATTGCTAAGGTTCATTTGGAGTGTTTAGCATCAATAGAGTCGAGCATGTGTTTGTATCAATCTATCCGTTAACGCCCGGTTGCTGTCACTATCAATTGTCTGAACTGAATTAACCACTATACTATGTTGCTAGGTTTCGTCAGATTGTCGTTAGATCTATGTATTAGTAGAATGAGATGCTATGCCACCACGAAAATAAAGACAATTGTCAAGCATAGCTAACTGACGAAATAGGTTGAAATTAGACACAGGTACTTTATGACGAGCATCGAGACAGCTCGGCCACGAATGACTGTCCCCAGAAAGCACTACGTGGTGTTAGCATTGCCAAAGGAAATCAATCTCGACCGTGTGTAGACATACCTTGTATACTTGGAAATGTACTTGTAGAGCTTTTCAAAATGGATAGCGCGCCGGTCTTCGCTGAGTGAAACCGCCTCGTGGTATGCCTCTGCTAGCTCCTCGGTGTTCCATGGATTCACGACAATGCTTCCGTTGAGACTCTGAGCGGCTCCAGCAAACTCAGACAAGATGAGGACGCCTTTGCGTTTTTGCTGAGTTGCGATGTACTCGAAAGATACCAGATTCATTCCGTCCCGAGTAGAAGAAACAACGCAGGCATCCGAAGCCGCATATAAGGCAATAAGCTCATCAAAGCTTACTGACTTGTGCATGAAGTGGATGGGCATGTAATCCACGGTTCCTGTCTTCCCCGTTAGTGAGCCGCTACAAAGGTGCCACAGATACCGAACTCACCGAATTTTCCATTGATGCGTCCCACCAACTCATTTACTACTGCTCTCAGATTCTGGTATTCTTCAACATCCTGACGGCTTGGGACAGCCACCTGAACTAGGACGACCTTTCCAACCCATTCTGGATGATTTTGAAGGAAGACTTCCAAGGCGTGCAACTTCTGAGGGATCCCTTTGATGTAGTCAAGTCGATCAACACTGACCATCAATTTGGTTCCCTGGAATTTATTTTCTAGGCTCGCAATGCGGTTTTGCACCTTCGGGCTCTTTAAGCCTTCAGTGAACTTCTCGGGGTCAATGCCAATGGGGAAGGCCCCCACGTTGATAGACCTTCCCTCATATTTCACGCTGCTAGGGGTCGTCACCAACCCACTTAAATGACCGTCAGCTGATGCATAACCGGGTAAATGGTTAGGTATACACACAGTATGTGAGCACAACTACTCAAGAAATGGCGCGCATAGTCGTAGGTGTGGAAGCCAATCAACTGGCAGTGCAGTAATCCGCGTAAGAGTTCAGCTCTAACTGGTAGGATTCTGTAGATTTCACTACTAGGGAATGGTGTGTGGAGGAAGAATCCAATCCGGATATTCTTTTTGCCCAGAAGGTCAAGTTGCTCTTGGAGCAATTCTGGAAGAAGCATGAGATGATAATCATGTACCCATACCAGGTCACCCTCTTGGGCTTCCTTAGCAATAGTCTTAGCGAACAAGAGATTTGCCTCCCGATAAGCATCCCAAGCACCCTCATCGAACACAATCTCACCAGGATGGTAGTGCAACAGGGGCCAAAGAATCGAGTCTAGTGAGTCATGTTAGCACGATCCTGGCGCTAGGGGATGAGGAAAGGTGGTGTGGCTGCAGGTCAGACACTGGCGCCGGGACTTGAGGAAGGCCACTTACTGGAGAAGCCATTATAGTGACGGTCTGCCAATTTGTCATCCATGAAGACTGGAGTTGCATTGAATTCATCCTTAAGCCTTTGTTTCACAGAGGGGACCTCGTCCTCCGGGACTTCCAGTCCTGGCCAGCCATACCACTGAAAGGTCGTCGTCTTCGACAAACCGCTCAATCCGGTCACTAATCCACCGGAGGACATAGAGAACTCATACTTGCCATTCCCGGATCGTCGGACTGTGATCGGAAGACGATTTGAAACGATCAGTAGGCGCGAGTCGCCTAGTGATGAATCTGTAGATGCCATTGAGGATAGATCAGATGAATGTTGCGACGCAGAAGAGGGTACTTGTGTGTATTAAAAGACAAGGGAATGAGAAAAAGAATTAATTAAAGTTTGGTAGATGAGGTTATGATAGTATTATATGAGGTATATGGTTCGGTCGATACTCAACCGGGGGGTGGGGGGCGTGGCCAGAGCCTATTCTTCCCGGGGAGGGCAAAAGAGCGAAGGAAGAAATTGTTTATTGCTACTTGGTATCTCGTGATTTATGCTCTGAGTGGATATCTTTTAGTTCAATTCTCTTGTTTGAGTCTTTTGTCTTCTATACCCAAAACAGGCTTGAAGCCCACGGGATGGTGAACAGTATCCACTTCTAGTCGTCTTCCTCTTTCCACGATAGTCTAGATAGTTACTACACATAACTTCTTAACTTCTGTTCTCTTATCAATCCATCAACGTTGTCTTTGGTCTCATCTGCCCAATTACCATTATTCCCTATAATGACCGATCAACTGGCGAATTGGACTCTTGGGGTTCCATCGGGCTCTGTGCAGAAATTATTCCCCTCATCAATAGAAAAAGATTCGTGGGTCTAGACTTATCGAACTGTCGAGAATCATCGTCTTCACACTGTCTTAGCGCAGTGGATAAACCGCGGGTCAACCCGGGAATCAAGACGTCATCACGATTGGATGTCGAACAGGGTCAAAGACAAGCTTGACGAACTGTTCCAACGGTTCCAGGCAGGTTCTGTTTCTTTCTGATGCGGTTGGCTCCGTTGTGAAACCAATAGCCTCAATTCCATCGTTCCATCTCACAAGCCCCGCGTCCAAGGCCAAGGCAAAGAAAATACCCCTCCTTTGTCATTCTATCACCTGCTTGGTTTCGCTCAAGTTTTCACGCTCGCCCGAAAAGCCCAGAATGTTCTTTTTACCCGTTCACCTGCTTCATTTCAACCTCACTTCCAATGGTCCAATCACGAGGGTGGTCTTTCCTTGGGTCATCGTTATGCTTCTCGGGTGTCTAACTTCCCGCCGGAAATTTCAGGATCGCCTTTCCATTGGTTTGGGCAACATATAGACGGGCGCAGTCCTTCACCGTCCAGCAGCACCATCGACATCCCTTGGTCCGGAAAACACAGATATTCAATAGTCGCTGCAGACCACCTGCTGCATATACCGACTTTAACCTTCTTTTCTCTTGCAGTGGATAGACACACTTGAATTCTTCATTCCAACATTGGTTGAGAGGCCCAACTCTCAAAGCGTTTAATCAATGACGGTCTTTCTGGTCTCATTGTAAATATACTTCCTTTCCATTTTCCCTAGTCGTATAGTATCTGACGGTTCTTGATAGGTTCCTTCCCTATACAATTGACTTCCGGGCCACCGAATACAGGCATCGCCGGAAGTCTTCGACTAGCACCAGCTACTCTCATTCAGATGACCGAATCGTCGGGCGGCTAGCTGAGACCCGACGTCAACGTCACTCAAGGGGCCTCAGTTTATCCCTCACCCCCGGCGCTACGACGGAAGATGAAAAAATCTTTAAAGCCTATATCTCACGTGCTGCTGGCGAGATTGCTTCTGCAGACGATCCCAAGGGCCCGGGCCCCAGCGAACCTCGTGTCGTTTCTTGGGGTCAGAGCCGTAAATTTAACCAACCTCGTTCCAAGGCTAGCGGCCCTCCTGAGCCATCGATCTTGAGCCGTCCGAACCCTGGAGACGGGTATGACCAACCATTATACGTTGATGGGGTCCTAGAGACACCAGATTCGGAAGAGGATCATGGAAGCTCGCGCGCATTACTTTCTGATCATGATTGGGTCGTGAAATCAGCGGAACAGGGCAATGGTGGTTTGCGAAATGCTGTCAATGCCGCTGAAGGAGCAGGCATCCTATCGGACAAGATGTGGGTAGGCACGCTAGGTATGCCAACCGATTCACTTAAAGACGAAACACGTGCGAGAATCACAGAAACCCTTGAGGATGATTATGAATCCCTTACTGTCTTTGTTGGCGATGAGGAGTTTGAAGGGCACTATTCGCACTTTTGTCGTGCTGTTCTTTGGCCAGCTTTCCATTACCAAATGCAGGAAAGCCCTCGGCATACCCAATACGACGACTACTCCTGGAAGCAATATGTGAAGGTTAACGAGGCATTTGCAAACACCATTGCCGCATGCTGGCGCCCCGGTGATAGTATCTGGATTCATGACTATCATCTTCTGCTTCTGCCATTGATGCTCCGGGAGAAGTTGCCCGAGGCAGAAATTGGCTTCTTTATGCATGCTGCGTTTCCCTCCTCCGAGATTTTCAGATGTCTAAATGCACGAGGTGCTCTTCTTAATGGCCTTCTTGGCGCCGATCTCGTTGCTTTTCAAACAGAGGAGTACTGTTACCATTTTCTTCAGTCATGCAGTCGACTTCTCAGTTTGGAAGTGTCCGTCGATGGGGTCCAGCTTCCACAACGCTTCGTCCACGTGAAACGTTTGCCTATTGGGGTTGATTCACAGGCTCTCGATGAGCTGCGCCAAACAGCCGAGGTGAAGGACTGGGTTACCAACATCATTTCCAGGTATAGTGGGAAACACTTGATCGTGGCTCGAGATAGGCTTGATGCCCCTGGTGGTATCAAGCAAAAGCTTTTAGGGTATGAGCTGTTCTTGAAGAGATATCCGAAGTGGAGAGATAATGTATGTTGGATCTGAGTCATTCCCTCTACCCTATACTTTGTATGCTGACCATCCCAGGTTGTCCTCGTCCAAGTTGCTTCGGCGTCGGAGTTGCCCGAACTGGAGGCACAAGTCTCGAAGATTGCCATGAGAATAAATTCTGCTTATTCGACTCTAACGCATCAACCTCTCGTGCTCTTAAGACAAGACATCAGTTACTCGCAGTTTTTGGCTCTAATGAGCGTGGCTGAAATATTCATGGTGACTAGCCTCAGAGAGGGCATGAACCTAACAAGCCACGATTACATCCACTGTCAAGATGGTGCAATATCTGCACAGCGCCACGGCTCTTTAATCCTTAGTGAATTCACTGGAAGCGCTTCTATTTTCAGTGGTCATGAACTACTTGTCAACCCATGGGATTACAGAGAGGTGGCAGATACAATCAACAAGGCACTAGAGATGTCGCCGGCTCAGAAACAGCGTAACTGGGAATTCCTACTTGAGAGAAAGGCTCCATGTACTGCCATCGCCTGGTACAATTCGTTCCACACAGCTCTCCACAAAGCACACAGCACACAGCTATCCCGTGAGCTCAGTCAAGTCTCATCCCTTTCGGTACACACCTTGCAAACTGAGTATGAGATGTCGACCTCGCGGCTTTTCTTTCTCGAGGATGATGGGGTCTTTCAATGCGACGACTCGAAACCTTCTGATAATATGGTCTCTTTCCTGGAGCATCTACTCCTCGATCCCAAGAATATGGTATACGTGACCAGCAATAAGAGCCCGGAGCAGCTTGAAAATGGTCTCAAAGAGGTCTCCGATAGAGTAGGCTTTATCGCCGAGAATGGCTGCTTCATGCGTGGTATTGGGGAAACTCAGTGGAAAGCCATGGTAGACCTAGCAGAAGCCAAGGATTGGAGAAACGGCATCCGCAAAGTCATGCAGTACTATCAGGAAAGGACAGAAGGGAGTCGGTTGGAAGAACGCCGCTGCATACTGAACTTCTTATATAACGACGCTGATGATCCCGAAATCGCCGCTCGCCAGGCGTCCGATCTTGCCGATCAGATTAACGGCACGCGCGGTAGTGAAGCCATCCGAGTTGTCCTTACAGATGGCACAGTGAGCGTTGAGCCTTTGGACATTACTAAAGCCAAAGCTGCGGAATCCATCTTGGGACAGATGGATCGACTCCCGGACTTCCTATTCGTGGCGGGCGGCTGCCGCGGCGATGAGGCATTGTTCCGCTGGGCTAACCGATTACAGTCCGCTGGTACGATCCCAAGCGTGACCACGCTCACTGTCGGTGTGCATGCCACCGAGGCCAAAGCCGTACTCCCTAGTGACATGAGTGTAGCGAACACTGTAAACGCCCTGTGCTCGCCATTAACAAACCGTTGTCATGGTTGTCATGGGGGAAAGGAGCAGAATGGCACCAATGGAGTCAACGAAGTCAATGGACTCAATGGAACCAACGGTACCAACGCAGAGATCCATGCTTCCTAAACATTCTAAATAACCCCTCAAGCCTCCTCAGCCCGCACTTCAGCACAACATCTCCATCCCCTTTTCGGTTTATCTTGAAACACGTCCTGCATTTCCCTCATCCTCCTTTCCGCCTTTTTTTTATTCTTATCATGGTATACGATGTTGAAGGAACATAATGGTAATGTGCGTCTAGATTAGACAAAGAATGCAATTCTTATATATTGCTAAACACTTGGACGTGAATGTAAAACATCGGATTTCGGATATCAAAACAAAAGTAGTCATCATAAGCGGTAGTTTTGCGAGTATCGCCTTACATACACAAGGCAACCGTACCAGAAGCCAATTGAAATTCCGATCATAGAAGCAGGTCATTTACCAAGCCCCCGACGTGACACCTGACATGAAGGGTAATAGAAGCAATAAGCACAAGACCCATGAGATAAAGGTAGCCGTTAAATTATGGAAACGACCTCACACCCAAATACTGAGAGCTGATTTGACAAGGGGTTAGGAAGGTTGCAAATGCAGAGGTATCCCAGAAAGAGTACCGGCTGGATAAGAGTCTTTTGAAAGAATGAGACGCGCCAAGAGTGAGTAGATGCATGACAATATTAAAACTCTACCAAGATTCCAGAACGCGATAGACAGGTCCCACAAGACGCAAACATGGTACGGAGTCTTGTGAAACAGTAGGACACACGTTACTCATGACAAAGATATCGTAGGCACTCGAGTCATCCGCAATCGACTCAAGTAGTAAGGGTACAGAGTTTTATACATCCGTCTGAGAAGGCAAAAATGAGGTTTCATGGAGCAAGCAACGTCAACCACCGACATCGGTGTTTTGAGGGCCATCTTTCGATGCCGAGGCGTCGTTGCCACTGGAAATAAGGGTCGGTGCTACTCGTCTCTTCTTCGGTAGTTGTACTTGTGGAACGGAGCCCTGATGCTTAATTTCCTCTTTTTCAGACTCACTGGCTCGCTTGCCTAGAACACTGTTGCTGACGGTGCTTGTCCCACTTTGGGAGGCAGGTGTCTGCGGCGGCGTAGTAAGTGGTAGAGTCGGGGGTTGTGATGAATGTGTTGCCGTGACTAGCGGCACAGACCCAAGTGTCGGTGTCGGGTTGTTGACAACAGACCCTGTGGCTTGCTGTGCAGCAGTAGATTGAGTAGCAATCGAGGACACGGAATTAGAACGTGCAGGGCTTGCCGGAGGAGCTGGGGCTACCGGAGTTGCGTTGGCAGGGGCGACGATCGGGCTTGGTTTGGTCGAGTTCGTGGCGTGGCCTGTAAACTGTACGCCAGAAGTTCCGGTCTGCTGAGTGGTTGACACTGGAGGAGTATACGGCTGACCCAACTCTCCCGGTGCAAATGAAAGCGTAGAGCAGAAGCCGTCCGACGAGCTCATAATCAATGTCAAGCCATCGTTTGCCCTAATAGACGTTAGATATTACAGAATCTAGTCGGGAGAGTCAATTTACCAAGTCAAATCAGTAAATGTAGCAAAGTGCAAGTTGCTGACCACACATATCGGAGCTTGTTGTTGAGTATCATATACCAAAACGGAGTCCTGAGTAGCTACAGCGTAAACAATTCGATATGGCAAGGAGAAAAAAGGTATTGGGCTTGGAGTGCTAGCCGGGTTCTCATCTTTAGCGGTCTGGTTATTATTTAGTGTATCGCCCATGGTATGTGTCGACGTCGGAGGTTCCATAGAGGGACGGTCAGCCGTCGCCTGGACCACCGGGTCAGGGAGAGAGGCAAAATTCTCCTCTCCAGAGGAAGTATCCAGAGTGATATGACGAGCCGGTTGAGGAGCCTGTCGCAATGTATAGAATATGGGAGAGCATTTCACTGCAACAGAAGGCTTTTTATGGCCTGGAAGATGAGAGACGGGAGGTTTATTAAACCCGGCACGAGTGTAGACGTAAACCGTATTGATGATCTCGTCCGTCGTTTTTGTGGCATCCGTTGAAGATGCATGTGAAGTCTTGTACTGACCAGCGGGCGTAAAGAGTAAACTGCCATCTGGAGCAAAAGTCAATCGCCTGAAGAAAGACGTGAAAGTTTCGTTGGCATAGATGTTAGCATTTTTGACTCCCAATCCACCAAGAAGCCCGGGAGATGGCACTTCCAAGGGCTTGACAGCAGGTAATGGTAGAGATGGGGCCGGGGAAGCGGATCGACGGATCGATGGAGAGGAGCCAAACGACGACCGGCGGCTGTGGGATACGGGTGGAGGATCCATCGGCAGGTTAGCCATTGGCGTGCCTGGAGTGGACGGCGCTGGGGAAGTGATCACAGCTGAGCTACTAGTAGCCGGCTGAGACCTAACGGAAGTGTCTAAGGGAGCTGGGCTGCTGGACGAGATGCGCTTGGCCGGTAGGTCCATCTTCAAGAACTTGCCGTGAGAGGTGAGTGTGAACTGGCCATCCTTTGTCTTCAAGCTATAAATATGAACGGATCGATCCGATGACTGCGTAGCAACGAATTCGTTGAGTGGGTCCCAAGCTACTCCTTGAACATAATGCGAATGTTCCGCGATTTGACGGACCATTTGTCCTAAAGGTTTCGATCATCAGTGAATCGTTTGCAACCAAGCCATTCAGGATTCACTCGAGATGCAACCAACCTGTTTGAGCATTATATATCCGCGCTATGTTATCCATACTCCCTGTGATGATGAAGACACCATCTGGAGACCAAGCAAGGTCATAGATTTCAGCCCCGGATGAGCGACACATATGCTTCACCCTCCATGTCTCTTTATCATCCGACCGATCCTCTCCCAGTCCAGGCTGGGTTTGCAATTCCGACGGTACCCAGAGGAGCACATTGCCATCATCTCCGGCAGATGCCAGCATCTCGCCTGGGCGGTACGTTAGAAACCACTGTGAGACCCTCCCCGTGGGAAAGATTGAAACTCGCACCTTTTGGACTAAACCGAACGACATTGACGGCTTGTGTATGTTTCACCAGTGTGCTCAGGTAGGTCACCTTTCGTTCTTCGCCTGTTGATTCCACTTTCCATAGCTGTGGAGCTCTCTGTCAGAAACGGAGGATGATTACAAGAAGGGGTCATGAGGGGAAGGTAAGGTGATGAGGGGACCGTACGCGGACATTGTTGTCACTATGGAGCAAAAAAAAATTAGCATTTGAATGATCAAAAGTGTTAACCGAGGCACAGCGTCGTACTTTCCAGCCGTCGCCAGGCGACCTTTGCCATTGGGGTCGAAATGAACCGAATAGATTGGGGCATTATCGTTATGCCATGCGATGAGCAACGGGGTAGCCTTCATGGTGAGCACGAGAGCTCAATGGGCTCCCCAGAGTGTAGTAGACGGTGACCAGGGAATATATCGTTTGGTACGGGGTTTCAAGGGGAAGAAAGACGTTGTGATAATTGAGAGATGAGGGGGGAAAGCGTTCGTTGCAGGTCAGTTAGGAGTAAGTAAAGAGTAGGAAGACCTGTGCGGAGGTTAATCAGGAGCCGTGGAACAGAGCGACGGAAGAGGGAAAGGGAGGAAGTTTGCCGACAAACCGCCACGAAATGAGGGAGCTTGGGGTAAAGAAGAATACCTAGTTACGGGAGTAAGAACGTGAGATAGGTGTCAGGAGAGTTGTAGTCATGAAGGAGACTTTGTTCCCAGTGGTAATGGAATTGGAAGTTCGTCATTTCCCGTGTCGGACTTTCTCGTGTCTCGAACGCGCCCGACAAATGAGCGACTGCGTGACCGTCAGCATCTCCCCATTCAAAGAAGACTAACGACTCTTTGAATACACTAATACATAGTTTCATTGCCTACCTACCCTGATATATACCGGTGTTACTCTGGTTTTTTATACATTATGTCGTTTTTACTTTTCTACAGGTCCCCGTTCAACAACGTTCTCTATATCCAGATATATTCATGAAATTAATTCGCCATTTGCATACCCGCGATCATATCAAAATCCAATTTGCCTTCCAATATGCGCCTTTTTATGTTCAAATCGAGTAGGTAGGTATTAGGTAATAACAATGACAGTAATAACAAGAGTACAAAGAAAATGAAACCTGTCGAAGAGACCATGAAACCCCTAGTGTCGTTGATAATTCATGTAACCCATTTTCCCACTGTCTCTCCAAACCAGCTCACGGCTTTCTCTCGCCGCTTTTGGCGTGCATCGTCATGTGTCTTCATGAATGGGGAAGCCTCTTGCGCGTAGAGTTTCTGCTGCTCCAATTGTGCATAGTGGGCTCGGATCTCCAACTCGCGCTCATGTGGAGTGAGTTGTTCCAATGGCTTTGACGGCTTGAACCCAGACGGGATAGCTTCGCCACCGGGGATTTCAAGTGAGCCTTGGTTACCGTCGGCTTTCTGCTGTTGGGATTTCGCCTGGGGGTTGAAGAGGGATGTGAGAGGTGGTGGTTCCTGGCCAGCCGCTCGGGCCTCCTCGACTTGCTTCTCGTATGCCAGCATCTCGTGGTATAGTTTATCTGCGTGCATTTGGATCCTTTCTTCTCTCTCATCATCCGAATCAAACGAAGAGGCGTAGCCCAGTGCCTGGAGGAATTTCTGATCATTCGTTAGGAGACGCTTACCACTAACCGGGACAAAGAAAGAGGATTTCGATCTTCACTTACAGCTTGTGTAGTGAAGCACCGAGAGAACTTCCCATTTTCCTCGTGGCACAGAGTCATACGAGACATCAGTCGTTTCTGCAGGTTACCGTTCTGGAAGCACAGTGTCAAATCTTCATGCTCCAGTGCGCAGTTTTCCATCGCGGCACGGTGTACGGTATCATTGCGTGACTTGAACTTCTCAATCACACGGGCAGCGCCCTGGGTTTCGGTGCCTTCCTCGGTGGGCGGTTTGTAAGTCTTCCAGAGATGGGCGTAGCGGCCATCGGGGAAAAGTGTGGCAGAAGGAATGGAGGGTTTTGATTCAGCGGTCTCGGCTGCACCGGTCTGTTGCGACCATTGAGAGTTTGGGACTACTGTCTTTGAAGTATCCTGCGCGGAGGGAACTGAGGATGTAGGAACGTATTTCTTCGGAGCTTCATGTTCGAGGTATTCTCGGAGGCCCGGGTCAAGCTTCTTGACAGGGTCGTCTTGATTCGAGTTGCCCCAGAACCAACCCATGAGTGCGATGTGTTTCAAATTTCGTGATAAAGATAATAGTGTTCTGTAGGTTTAGTGATGTGGTCGCCAATTGGGTTTTCCAAGCTCTTCTGAATTTGATATTGAAAAGTAACATGTGGAGAAGAACTCACTTGGAGATCGCCTTCGGGCGGCGGATCAAATGCCGCCAAACCGTTTTAAGCTGAACGGCACACACAAGTCAATATCACCAAATCCTCCTATGATGCCTTTTGTTGCATTCAACGATCTGAATCCTACTGTATAGTTATCTGATCAGTTCCATGTTATACGCGTGCATTCATAGTCGGCTCAACTATGCACCTAAATCTACGATATTATACCGGTTTAGGTGGCTTCGTGTCTGAATATATATTCATAGCTACCTCCTCTCCTGGCTCTTTACGTATTTCTTCTTGCCCTAAATCAGCTATTTATGATGGATAGTTCACAGGAAATATCCAGTTCTATGATCTACTCACTTGGAGGACAAGAAGAAGCCAACCACAGATGATATTCAACACAGCAAGCAAGATCTCATAGTTGATGCCAAGAATTACGAGCACGCCTTTCCCAAAGAAGAACCACCAAACTATTTTCGGTAACTCACCGAAACTATGATGGGATAACACGCTCCATCATTGACGGAGGCGCAACACTTTCAACCCCCTTTCACACAGATTTCGCGTGTGTTTCCGCGTTGAGCTCTGCGAGGCGCCGCTTCTCGATTATGGCTTCCAGTATGTGCTCCTAATGAAGCCACCATACCTATCTCCAAGCTAATGAGACCTGCAGATCGAGAGGAGCGGCTGCAAATGCGGCAGCGCGGCGCAGGGTATGCGCTCGTCTTACCCCGCGACCGATTGAACAAGAGTATAGATGGCTAACGCTACAATCCACGGACTAGGACACGCAGGATCAAAGAAGTGAACTTTGGGTTCTCCTTTGGTCTAGCTCCCCCGCCCGAAGAGCCGTTCGGAGCCGCGTCGCAACCCGCCGATGTTGACACTCCTGTCGAATCCCCCGCACTACCGCAAGCACCACCAGCTTCTGAGAATACACGGCCTCCTTCGCTATCACCACCAAGGGAGCTCCAGTCATCGCAAGATCGCGAATCTTTGCAAAGAACGCCGGGTTCAGCGCGTAATTCTCTTCCCGAACGGCCGTCAACGTTCGATATACCCGAGGATGATGCGCTGGACCTTGGGCGAAGTAGCAAGAGGCGAAAGATCGGTGCGTGCACGCGACAATTTTATTGACAAAATTACCATCTAACGTTATCATAGAATCTCCCAGTCAGGCCTCAAGGTTGTCCGTCAATCGAGATTTTACGCAGCAAGAAAAACAAAGCTCGCCTGTCCCTCAGAATGGCGCCCAGTCGGATGAACCCGTGCCCGGAGAACCTTTGCAACCGCGCGACGAAGCTCTGAACGTACAAGGCACATCAGATATAGCTCAGATGGTGACGCCCCAAGAAGCGCTCGATTCAACCGCCGAGATGGGGCCGGACAAACCCCAAGCCGAGTCGGCAACCCGGGAGGGCGAACCTTCAGAGCACAATGATGCGAAACCAAAGTCTCCCGAAATCCATCAAGAATCGCCTGAAACAGAGGGAACGCCGACAAATGGCGACACTACAAAGGGCAAGCACAAACGACGAGGGTCCAGTACCGATCAGCATCGACGCCGGAGTGCTGAAGGCCCGGAAACTGGCGACGAGAGTGCTCAGCAGCCAGAATCACAAGATATTCCGTTGGAGGAGAATCATAAAAGAACTACGGGTAAAGAGTATCTAAAATTCCAGCCGGGGCAACGACGCAAAGGCCGGCCTCGCACGTCTACGCCATCACCTCCAGCTACGGATAAAGGGGCTCCGCAGAGTGAGGTCACCTCGACAGAAAGCACACCAGCCGATTCCATACCAACTCAGCGAGAGACAAGGGAAACCCTTCGAAGTAGAAATGGAAAGAACCAAACAGAAGTTCTTGCTGCGAGCGAAACACCAAATGGCCAGTCTGTGGAAGCGGACAATGCGCCCGAGGAGGGCAATACTGCTGACCGTGAAACAAGTCCCCATTTACGCCAAGAGGCAAAGGAGGCCAAGCAGAAGCAAAAGCGAGTTGGACGCCCAGCAAAGAAAACATCTGAACCACCGGAGAGTGCAGAGATGCCTCAGCCAGCAGGCGGGAAGCGAACGAGGAGAAAGATGGCACAAGAACGAGAGCCTGAACCTGAGACCGAGCGCGAACCTAAAGCCCCGACGGAGCCAGAACCGGCTGGCAGGAGGAGGACGCGAAGAAAAGAAACAGAACAGGAGCAAGAGCGAGAGCGAGAGCCTGAACCAGAACCAGAACCAGGACTGGAACCTTCAAAGGAATCAAAACCAGCTGGCGAGAAGCGAACTCGAAGGAAAATGTCGGAGCCTGAGCCCCAGCCTGAGCTCCAACCGGAACCCTCAACGGAGCCAAAGACTGTTGATGAGAAGAGGAAACGAAGGAGGAAGTCAGAGCAGCAGCAGGAGCCTGAACCGCAGGCGCCGACGGAACCAGAACCAACTGGCAAGAAGAGGACGCGAAGACGAAAATTGGAACAGGAAGCTGAGGCTGAGGCTGAACCCGAGCGCGAACCTGAAGCTCCAAAGGAGCCAGAATCATCTCCAGCCCCCAAACGCGGTCGTGGCCGACCGTCACTATCGAAGAAGGAACCTGCGGCTGAGCACGAAACTGGAGGGGAGGCTTCTCGCACGGCAAAAATGAAGCCCAAGCAACCTCGCGGGGAGACAGTCCCCGTGACCGTCCATCGCCTCGCTAATGTCACTTCGCTTGAAGGTATCCAGGCTCCGGAGTCATTAGGCGAGGAGGAAGAATCTGCCGACGAGCTCTCCACAAGACAGAAAACGAAAATCCCCAGCAGGGGAGATGTGAATGTCGCCGATGTACTTAGTCAGATCTGCCGAGAAACATTGGAGAAGACACTAACGACTCTCAACAATGGAATCGCCAACGAGGAAAATGCGGCACGGCGCTCAGAATTCACCACTAAGAAGAAAGCCGTCGAAGTATTTGGCACCGAACTTGAAGGACGTCTTTTTGAATTAAGCGAGATGCTTGATAGTAATTTCGTCTTGGGTGTGAAGCTGAAGAAGACCAAGCGGGAAATGATGGACATGCGAAGCCGACTATATCATCTACGGAAAGAAAGAGAGGCCGTGGCACTGCAGATGGATGCTGTACGAAGGAAGCATACGGAGGAGGAAAATGCGAGACTCGTAAGTTGAACTACGCAATGACTCCATGGTTGACAGTATAGCTAACAATAGTTTAGGCCCGGGCGAACATCAACAATTCACTGCACAGCCTCGATCTCACACTTGAACGCAGCCAAAACCGACCTGCAAGGGACTCGGACGATGAACATTCGTCCGATTCATCTTTAACCACCGGGCTAGAGTTTATGCTCCGTAGCGTTGCGGAGAATGTAAGCTCCCGCGCGCCTGGAGCCCACGGGGGCCTTTTGAGCCAAATTAAGGCGTTTAATGCGCAGCTTGAAGCTGCAGCACGAACACTGGAGAGTTAACTTCTGATTTTTCTGTCAATTTCTTCTGTTCTCAAATACCCTTCAACATTGTGGTAGTTTCGCCTTTCTGTGATGAATATGTATGACTGCGACGGGAGTATATTGTGGGTTCCGTGGGCTCTCCTCTTTCTTTTTTTCTTTCCTCCGTCTTATTTTGGATACTTCTTGCTTTCTTCTTCCACAGTGACCAAGGACACTGAAACAGGATATCGTATCAGGCGTTCAGGGTGATTTCAAGGCGATTGCTGCTTCTCAACTCTGGGCGTGCTGTCTGGAATCTGGCCAATGAGATGGAGTAAATATACCTAACCTATAGCTGGCGATCCCGTTGCCTCATCTTATATTTTGAGGCTTGTTTATATTGCAATACCGTTCTTTTTCTAAGCCCTTACTCTGCTGGCAGCTTAAAGCAATTACTCAATAGTATCACTTGAATTTGTAGTTTGCTTGATAAATCATTAATAATGCATCCCCCTTTGCTAAGTGCCGAAAATGCCTCCATGAAGCAGCAAAAGTGAAAGTTCTGGACAGTGGAAATCGCTGCCCAACGGCGAGCTCTCATTGGCCGAGATAAGATCTTGCAGGGAGTTAAGCTTTTAAGTTCAGATTATGTGAGCCATTGATTTCCAATCAACGGATGAATAAAAAGTCTCCGAGCTACAGTATAAAAGCCTACCAGGGTCCCTGTACAATCCATCATTCAAAAAGGAAGGCATTGAGCGCGCTTACAACAATACTTGTCTTTGATTATCTTTCATCTTCAAGAGACAATATACATATATATATAACATCAAAATGTCCTCATCAAAGCTATTCACCCCCCTCCAAGTCGGCCGCATGCACCTCAACCACCGCATAACAATGGCCCCATTAACCCGCTTCCGCGTCGACGACGACCACGTCCCACTCCCCATCGCAAAAGACTACTACGAACAACGCGCTTCCGTCCCCGGCACCCTTCTCATCACCGAAGCAACCCTCATCTCTGCCCGCGCAGGCGGCTACACCAACGTCCCGGGCATCTGGAGCGACGCCCAAATCGCCCAATGGCGCACCATCACCGACGCAGTGCACGCCAAGAAATCCTACATCTACATGCAGCTGTGGGCTCTCGGCCGCGTGGCGGACCCCTCCAACCTATCCAAGGCTGGCTACGATCTGATCTCGAGTAGCCCCGTCCCAGCTAGCCCTCATGGCCCCGTCCCCAGGGAACTGACCGAGGAGGAGATCCGGGTCTACATCGCGGACTACGCGCAGGCTGCGGAGAATGCCATCGCGGCGGGCTTTGACGGGGTTGAGATTCACGGCGCGAACGGGTATCTGATTGATCAGTTTACGCAGGATACGGCGAACCAGAGGACGGATGCATGGGGTGGGAGTGTTGAGGGGCGGGCGCGGTTTGCGCTTGAGGTTACCCGTGCTGTTGTTGAGGCTGTTGGTGCTGATCGGACGGGAATCCGGTTCAGTCCGTTTAGTACGTTCCAGGGGATGAGAATGGCGGATCCGGTGCCGCAGTTTGGGTATCTTGCGAGCAGGGTGAAGGAGTTCGGGCTGGCTTATGTGCATCTTGTTGAGCCGCGGATTGCGGGCAATGCGGATGTTGATTGCCAGGGTGGTGAGTCGTTGGATTTCTTCTTTGAGAAGTATGGGAGGGCTGGGCCTGTTATGGTTGCTGGGGGGTATAAGGCTGAGTCTGCGATGGAGGCTGTTGATGCACGCTATAAGGACTATGACACCCTTGTTGCTATTGGGAGGCCGTTCATTGCGAACCCTGATTTGCCGTTCAGGATGAAGACGGGTATTTCTTTGAGGGATTATGAGAGGGAGAAATTTTATTTGGTTAAGAGTCCGGTGGGATACATTGATTATGAGTTTAGCGATGAGTTCAAGTCTGCACAGGTGGCTGCTTGATATGTCTTTTCTTTTCTTTTTTCTTTTTCGCTTTTCTTTTTGCATAGATCGAGCGTTTGGGAGTGAAATGATGCATTAGCATATAGATTAGACTGCATTTATACTGGATATCAATGATATATACTTACCTCCTTCACTTTCTTACGCACAAGCCCTAGCAACGACCTATCAATGTAAGGCTTGCTAAATATGAGTGGCTGACATATTGGTGACCTCAGTCAATTATTAGCTGTATAGACTACTCATTTGGATAACATAGCTCCGTGTGCGTAAAACATCTTCGAGGCAATTTGTAACCCAGTGCAAGCAGGTTTATTGCTCGCTCGTTCAAACTAGTGCTTCTTGTCCTTTATCTGATATCTGTGAATGACTAAGAGGTCTCGTAAGACCTGAAGAGAGAACCTGAAGAGGTGCTAGCAGTGTTGTCTCTCCGGTAAGTCAAACATAATCTCCTTTGATACCTATTCCCCGAAGGGTTGCATATTAGCACCTGATACTCCGCAACAACGCACTCGAGATCCAAATAGTCAAACTCAACAATGGCATTATCGAAGCTAGGGCGACAAGTGAACAGCATGTCGGTGAGCAAAAATCATGGCTAAACTCAACTCATTGAGTCTAAGCTTGCACGAGGTACTCGTCACTTTTTCCCATGTGGCGTTTTTCTTTGACTTTACCATCCCCATCACTGGACAGGGAAAGCGGGATCCGGCGGATAGCGCCATCCTCCAGTGATGGCGAGAGCCGATATCCACCCGGAAAAGTCTGAACATCGCCGTGGAACTTTGAACTTAGTTTAGGTTGTTTGTAGTGAACATGGGCGGAAGTTGGCGCTGCATTATCTAGCATGTTGATATGGGTTCATGCATTTCTTCAGTAGTTCTTGGGGCTAAAGTATGCGTGCAGATCAGAAACCCCTAACCATCCATTCAGATGCATCATGCCGGTAGATATGTCCACCTGCAGAAGAAATGGAATCCCCACCGGGAGTGGTAGTGTATATCAGAGCAGGATACTCCGTAGAGCTTTCAGCTAAGATTCGAAGTTCGTGGGTTTAGTGTACCTGCTATGTCTTTTGGTGGATAGTGTTGTGGGGAGAATAAATCTCCAGTGAAAGAGCGGTCAGGCAGAATGCGTTGGAGAAGAAAATAAGAAGATGAGAATGACACTATGCGAATTGGTGGCGCTTGATTCCAAATATCTATCCCATTCACGTGAATTGATCACGTACGTGGATTGCTAGTTCGTCTATAGTCGAACTCTTGAGCATGAAGCTGTGTTGTGTTGCTCTTGATAGACTCAACATCAAGGTTCCCGGTGTTGATCATGACACAATCAATCGCACAATTCTAGTCTTTGTTTTTTAAGGTTGTTTACCTTAACCTTCGAGTAGTTCAATAGTTTACCGCTTTCTATTTCCCTTATGCTTATCAACACCAACCAAAAGTTCTGCTGATCTCAAGTTTCCCTAGCAGGTATCTATCTACATCCCCATCCATCTCCATCAGAAAAAAAACCCGCCACCGAGAAAATGATATCACGCAATCCCACACCCAACAATCCGCACGCGAGGTCCCGACCCAGAATGAAAGAAAAACAGAGAGAAAAAAAAAAAAAAAAAAAAAAAAACCACTGACTCAACTCAGTGGAGACTCCGAGCCTTGGATCCTTGGATGAGCTCTTCGCCTCCCGGTAAATTCTATAATCTTCGGCTGTTCAATTCATGGTTTCCGCTCCGCCGAACCGAAACAATTCCACTGATTTTGATTGTTTTTCTTGGAACCGGGGAGGTCTTGTGCATTGCCGAGATCCATACTCCGTACCCCAACATTGTCCCCGGAAAATGATGACCGAATTAAATACAATCGCTCTCAATCTGGTGACCTTTGTTTTCTGGAGTCCCTCGGCTGCACTGCAGGGTACGAGATCACTCTGACTCGGTACCAAGTGCCTGGGTAGAGCCACGTGGTGAATCCATGGATTTTTTTTATGCGGGGGATTCTCTCTTGAATCCCCGCCTTTTTCGTTGGGGTAATTTTAGTAGTAGCTACTAGTAGGTGTAGTGTACAGTATGCAGTTGTATGATGGAGCTGTGTTCTTCGTGTTTGGCGGCTGTCGATCGGTGACATCTTGTGACCACCCCAATATGATGAACGAAGAGCTACATACGTGTCACCGAAGCTCAGACTCTTGATCCGCTCGGACATCATTGAACAGAATACTATCCGGTTGATGCCGGCGTGGACGAATCCTCGACTAAGAGATATGTGGTACAGAGTGCAGTAGAGTTTCAGGGCTTAGTCTCTCGAAACCAACAAACTAACAAAGAGTATCAGCTATGTCTGTATTACCGTACGCACATACCTCACTCGGAAATCCATGTAGATATTTCTTAGTCAAATGTGTATCGTGAACTTATTCTATAATAATCAGGCCATCTCCACGTGGAGTAGACGACTCTGTGGGGTTTGATCACCCCAAACCATGGATCGAGGAGTTCCGGAGTAATGGAGAGCTGAAGGAATAACCTAGGTTAAGGTACATAGATTAGTAGAGACCTGAGATGCTAGTAAGCCTACAAACGAGGCATCTTTGCTTGGAAGCCCACTAATTTAGTCTATCTTATATCCCTGGTAACGTTCGTATGCAGGGCCATTTGTGCATCATAACCGATGGATCAACTCCACACTACGGATTCCCCATTGTTGGTTGTAAGATACAAGAACGCCCTAAAATGGAAATTTTAATAGTGACGCCACATGGACGGAAGCCAAGGGCATTTCCTTTGTGAAGGATTTGCGCCAAGATGTTGTGGAATCTGCGGGGAAGAACTTTGTAGGTTTGTGCTGAGTCGGGTATTATAGTGCTCGGCTCTTTACATGAATATTGATGATGTTATAGGTCTACTTTATGAGATTCACAAAGAGCTTTTTGGTTGGGAGTGCTCATGTGCAATCCTTGGACTGAAGATCACGGGAGGCTTTTGTATTCGGGCCGCTATTGCAGTGTCTAGTCTAAGTATGCCTTGGCATAGAGTAGGTAGCAACTACATTGCTAATATAGATTGCCTAAAATTAATTAATACACGGTGACTATAATAATGGGGTCAAACTATATGCAAGTCAACGATTAATAATATTTTTATTAATTAACTAATATAAGGAATATTTATTGGTTAAAAATTAACAAAAGTAACCAAAGCACGCATGTGTTGGATCACTCCCCAACCAATGGAATCCGACTGGATATCAACTACAAATGCATCTTAATTTAGCCCCCAATAATTAGTATGCCTTGCAGCAGGGGCTGAACCGATGTTCACTATAATTTGCTTTGCCAAGAAAGACCTTGGCCTGGCCCTTTGTACTTATGCAGCTTAATGAGAATAGAAGACTTTTCCCCCCTTCTTTTCCCTGCGGTGCCAAGTATCAATTATTGACCGGATTACGGAATCCTCCTAGAGTCGATGCGCGATTCACCGACGTCAAAAGGGACCGGTTGATTACAATTGTGCGGATATCACCGACTACTAACATGGTCTCTAGAGTGATACCTACTCTTATTGTACAGTGCATGTGCCACGGGGATCCAATTGGTGGAGTAAATATATGATCATTTGGACTGATCTACTCGGTCAACGTCTGCAGTTACCCTTCCAACAAACATCGTATACTTCGCAGATCAAAACCCCTTGTCTCAGCTCTTCACGACCGATTTCTCTCGTACGTGGCCAGATATTGCTGGATCACCGGCCCGCTAAGAAACCAACCGATCTACTCGTATCACCCCGACAGAGCACGTTCTCCGAATTATTCTTGACTCCATCGAGTACGTTGACAGATGGTGAAGCGCACCTCCTTATTTCGGCCGGTCAGTGCCGTCAATAGTAATATAATCCCGTGTCAGTGCCAATATCTTTGTCCAGGATAGATTTCATGATGATAAGCCATGTGTGATGGGTCCCGCCCTGGCATCCGAGCTTGTTCATACGCCAGCGATGAGGCTGTGAACGAACGTCAAAATGAGAGAAAAGGGAGGACGGCGGGGCCTACGGAGCATTGCAAGTCAGCTCCGCGCCAAAAAACGGTCAGCAGTCAAACAGACACCAAGTGGATAAGTTCGATCATTTACCGTGACGGGGTGCGAACGAAGCAGCCTACCAACCTAACTGAATTAGCGTGTTGGTAGGCTTGTTCGAGGCTTGCAAATCCGACCAACCCAACCCTTCAGTGCTAAACCGCGTTACTCGAGCCGGTCTCCTAGCAGTCCGTGGGTCGAGATCACTCGGGTGAATCATTGGTGCGTAATCCGCCACTGATTACGGGTAATCTAGAAGGACATTGGAGCCGGCCCATGATATCCTGGAGTCTTTTTTAGCCTAGTTTGGCTTGTGCTGATCAGTGCCTGTTGAGGGACACAGAAGGTTTGTTTGTTCGTCTGTGTCTCTTTTTATTTTTATTTTTTGTTTATGTTTTTGTTTTTCTTTCCATTTCTACCGCTGATGCATCATGCCAGTGAAATATCCCGCCGATCAACGGAACTTTGGAAAATTGATGAGAGCGAGTCACAGTGGAAAGAAACATCCGCGCATATGTATCCTGTAATCAAAGTGTTTTATCGAAAGTGAAGTAGACCAAATCATTTTTGCAAGTGCATTCGGTCCTTTGTACATATAAGTATGGTGTGTGCAGGGTCGCCGGGGCCCTTTGTGCTCCATATGAACCCATAATAATCGTCAGCCTGTTATGGTGACACTGAAGACGCCTCATGTCAAGCTTTCCGTCAAAAGAGCGTCGCATTTGTCCAGCGATTGGCCCACCGGGCGATGTGCACGAGAGTTAGCATGTCTGGCATGAAGGGGTTCCACTGTTATGGATTTGCTGAATTAGCCCATGTTCACACGAGAAAATTTGCTTGCCCGGAAGAGTTAAGGCCGAGGGTGGAGGGTAGCTCCTTGCGTTGATTGTTTCAGCAGATGGCGGGATTGTCATTCCGATCTGAAATCATTGGTGATACATTTGATGAAGAGAAAGAATTAGAACGCTACCTTGACATTTTCAATTCCACTGGAACAATTTGGGTGGATGAAGAATGAAAACGGAAGACCCGGCTCAGCGCCACGGGTGGACCCGCGTATTGCCTTACCGTACGGTATGGAACATGCCATTTCTGCTTATGTAACTCATTCGAGTCGTTCCTGGACTTCTTTGGAACTTGTTTACTTACAGTAAGGCTCAATACTCAATACTACCCTCGATACGCTAAGTGACTCCATCCGGATGGATCCAGCCCAGAGGTGTCCATTAACCACCTTGTTCTGGATCCAGTACCTTAGTATGTCGGAGTAAGTTTGCTATGTAGTGTAACCCTTTCGTCTTGGGTAAAGAAAAAGAGAAAAGAAAAGATAAATGTAAAAAGAAAAAGAGGTAATAGTATCCAATGTACCTAATATTGTCTCAACTGGTCCTGTAGCGAACGGAAATATATCCCCCCTCCCCCAAAACTATGGGACAATCCATGCTGACCACACATCTTATTAATCCTTACTCGATCCAATTGGATCAAAAGCAGACATCCATGAGTCTTTCTTGGGGTTCTCCGGCTCGCCTGGTTGGTGTCCATTTTCCCCCCAGACTCAACATTCCTCCATAATTGATTTTGAATGCTCGCTGACAAGGGAAAAAAAGTACAACTTAACTTACTTCGACGGCGTCTCCACTCCCGTACCCCGGGGTCTTGGAAAGCTGGGCCATGCAATGAGAATTGCTGGATGAGAGAAAAGTTCCTTTCACCCTTGGACCAACCATGCCTCTTTCCATGTAATGTTGCTTAATTTCCGCCAAAATTCTTGTCTGGATTTGATACTGCAGTAGTTCTCCCCGCTTTGGATTTTCTGGATAAATTGAGGGAAACATTTGAGGATTATCGCCTGACAGCCGACTATAACTACCGTGTGTTCTACCTACCCTTCTTCATTTAAGAGCGTAACATATCCCTTCTTCCTCGAGTTTAGTGTCTTTCTTCCGCCCGGTTGGTTCGCGCAAATCGTCCTAAAGACTTTGACACAAACTAATTACCAGCTCCGTTGCTCCACTCACAGTCAGGTCAGTCACTCACTCACACCCACCCGCCCGAGGTGGGAAAAAAAAAATCAAATAAAAAATTGGAGAAAATTTAACAGAAAAGAGAAAGGAACAGAGACCAAAAAAAAAAAAAAAAACCACAACAAACCCTAAATCCAAACTAAACCAACTAACGGGCCTTCCTCCCGTATTTGGTAAGTTGCTGTCCTCACACCCCTGCAACTTTCGCTCGTCCGATGGATTGTCTCAAGCGTCCTGTTCGTCTCTTTCCATCGGTCCATGCGGCCGGCTGGTTACCCTTCTTATTTTACCCTTCCCCTCCTTCCGTTTCCCTCTCGCCCCTTCTCCTGTTGTTCAATTTATTACTCCTTCTCCATCTTGCACGGTCCCAAATCGTCAAGCCGTTGTTTGATCTAGCCAGCAGTGCTGTGCGCATAGTGCCTTGTTCCTGATCCCTTGCGTGGTTTCACATATATTTCATCCCCACGTTCAGCTAGCTGGACTTACCTTTTCTTCTTTCACCTCAATTGTGTATTCCTTGTCGCATCAGACATTTAATTAATCTGGACCTATTGTGAATAGATCCATCACCCTTGAGCATCAATCATGTCGACAGAAAACGTTGAAAAGGATTTCGGAAGCGGTTCCGAGGGCATCAACGGAGGCGCTCCTGCCACCCACCAGATGTCCGCTGAGGACACCGCGAGGGCTGCTGCGCGCTTTGGATATGGCCCTCTCGCTCAGGTGAACACCGCCGAGGCCCAGCTCCGTCCCTTCGGTGGTGAGTTCCAGCCCGGTCTGTACAAGTCGGTTGAGCACCGCAAGTTCGGTAACCCGGCTCCTTTGGGCCTGTCTGCTTTCGCCCTGACTACCTTTGTGCTGAGCGCAATCAACATGGGAACGCGTGACATCGCGGAACCCAACATTGTAGTCGCTTTGGCCTTCGGATATGGTGGTCTCGTCCAATTACTTGCTGGCATGTGGTAAGTGCATGTTTCCTGATCTGAGAAGAATAATCACGAGTTGACAATCCATTAGGGAAATGGCCGTTGGTAACACCTTTGGTGCCACTGCTCTGTCTTCTTATGGTGGTTTCTGGCTTTCTTTCGCCATTGTCCTCACTCCGGGTGGATTTGAGATTGCGTCGGCTCTCGGAGGTGCCGGCACTCCTACATTCGATAACTCCTTTGGACTGTTCCTCTTTGTAAGTTCCCTTGACCATTGGATGCGTCCATATGCTGATTGTGCGGCCAGGGATGGTTCATCTTCACTACCATCCTGCTTTTCTGCACCCTGAGATCCACCGTAGCCTTCTTCCTACTTTTCTTCTTCCTGGACCTGACCTTCTTGCTGCTCGGTATTGGTTACCTCCACCGTAACTCTGAGGGCAAGCCCAACCCTCCCGTCATCAAGGCTGGTGGTTTCTTTGGTCTTCTGGCAGCATTCACCGCCTGGTACAATGCTCTGGCCGGTATTGCAGACAACAGCAACAGCTTCTTCATCCTCCCTGTTGCCCACTTCCCCTGGTCCCCGACTGGCAGGAGCCGCAAGTCCGAGCGGGCTACCGTCTAGACTTGGACGTGGTGCGACGGTCGACAACCAAAACCTCCTTGAAGCGGGGCGCCGTCCCTGCGTTTTATTTTTCAGATACCCATTCTTGTAGGATCATTGCTGCGAGAGTGTAATTCCATGTCAGCATTCTGCATATATATTACTGCAGATTGGCTTGAACATGACCCGCCTGGTATACCCAGCTGCAGCAGGTATAGATGGTCTTGTGCAATGATTTCAGTTTGCTTTTGTCAGCACGTTTTATATGACGCAGCTTTATAATGATGGTGTTCTGTTGTCCATGGCGATGGACGACGGACGAGGATTGAATCCTATATTTAGTCTTATTAGTTAATGCACTCGATAATGATGCTGAATTTTCTCATGCTGTAGTCAAGTGTGCAATGGTCTAGGGATGGCATGTGCTTGGTTGGGACCTGCTGGAGAGCATAGACCGCATTAGCTTCCACACGTGCCATGATAGGATGTCGACCCATAAAATTGTACCACAATTACATACCTTCAGCCGGGGCCGTTAGCCCTAGAGCTCAAACAGAGAGTAGGTAGGCAAGTGAAGTAGCCTACAGAATCAGTATAAAAGTATAAACCATGCACCCCAGCGCAGAAATGAAAACGCGAGAAAAAACTTCAGGTAGTCACACAGCAATCAGTCTAGCAAAGCAGAAAGTCCTAAATTCAATACGTTAGCCCAAACCCAGGCGATGAATAAAGTGAGCAAAAGGCGTGATCCTTGATTTTGAAATAAGAATCATGTATGAATAAACACCTGCACCAAGGGTAAAAAAGATAGTAGAAAGAAATGGGGCCAGTAAAGTATAAGTCTATAGATCGGAAATTTCTCGCGGTGCCGGGATTCTTTCGGTCGGGTGAAGTTCGGTGGTTGGGTGTTAGATTTTTTGCAAGGCGCTGACGGACGGAGTTTGTTCGGATGGGGGGGATGTGGGTGGTTTGATAGTCTTGCATAAGCCTAGTTTTTTCTTTTCCTTCCTCTTTGTTGGGTTAGAGATGTTTTTCTCTTTCCATTTGTATGTTGTGTACCTATGTACTTCTTCAATATGCTAGATTGGACTTTGTTGATCCTTTTTATATAACTTGTAGGTGTGAGTGCTAGGAATGCTTCGTAGAGTCTTTCCCGGCTGGGTAATTATATATCGTACCTAAAGTAGGAAGAGTATGCACCTCCGATGTCACTTGGTAATCAACGGACGGAACGTTTTGCATTAGCTTCAGCAGATCACGCCACTGTTTTGACGAAAATCGGACATACTGAATGACAGAAAACGGGGTGCACATTAGTACTCTTATGGGATAGAAGTGTGAGATTTTGGTCATCTATGGTTTTAGTCGTCTTCCCTTTTCTTTCTTTCTTTGTTTCTTAATGTTATACTCTATGTTGTTACTACGAATATGTTGGCATCTCGTTACCTTGCTTATGAAATACCATTAGAAAATGGTGTATGGAGCTGGAGATTAAGTGGTACCTAATATAGTCAAACAGTTCAGGTAACATCCTCCGTCGTTGCAGGGCTACTGACATGGGTCCACTTAGCTTGGAGCGACAATTGGTTGGTTCTGTCTTCTATATAATATTACCTATCTAGATAATACTGGAGACTGCCTGAACGGGACGGTCTCGTGATAGGGAATTCTGCATGGGTGATCAATCTTTTACGTCAGTGTTCGTCTGTAGAGTACCATTGGGAGGTGATGAGCAGGGATAGGATGAAGCTTGAAGGTGTATGTATAAGATCGGAGTGGCTTGTCTCATTTACTATAGATTATTTCACATTATATACGAGCATCTCATTGGTCCAATGACCATATATACTGTTCTTTGTCAATGAATCCGTATCAGTTGTATCTCATCCCATAGGCCGCGCAATGCAGTCTGATGGACCCGGTCTACGTAGAAGAAGTTCAGCAGCAGTGTTCGCAGTTCTTGCCATGATTGGATGCCTTGTCGTCCTACGGCAGCTGCTAACTCAGTCACGAAAAATGTTCTCTCAGGCACTAATCGCGAGGCCCATGCCCCGATGAATAGCACCCAGATCAACACTTCCGGAAACATCTGGAAGAATCCTGCGGGGAGGGTCGTGGCTAGGGCCGTGCGAAGGCCGCTGATGGGTTTCGGGAACACAGGCCCGATCTGTGGGTAAAATTCCCAGATCGTGCCGTTGTGGAACAGGAGACATGCTAGCCGGACGCAGCCCTCGATATTTGCATCGCCTTTTGGTTCCCCACTCTTCAGGTACCGGTCCATGTGAAGCGCGTACTCAACATAGGTAACTTCTGTATTGAAGTATCCTTCAATCTCGTCGTCTAGTTTTCCATGGTACTGGCCGCTCTTGATCCACTCAGCGTACCAAACAAGCTCGGCCAGGTCGTAGAAAATCTTGGTCATATTATCGCCAAGGATGCTAGGGATTTCGGTTAATGAGATCAAGGCGGAGGCGGTGTTTGCAAGGTCTTCATTAGGAGGGACAATTGTGAAATGTGAAGGGCGGGCGTAACGGAGAAAAGGAAATATTGGCTTTGTAAACGCCATGCAAGCGACTCGAATATCGGTCCTGCCGAAGTTAGCAATGACCACAGAGTTGTCATTTTATCGAACCCACCAAGAGATCTGGAACCGAATATCGGGGGCTACGTCTGACAGATTTTCTCTCAGAGCAATCATCTGCTTCAACCCTGCCAAATGTATTTTCAGATAATCGGGATTGCCAGAAGCAATCTATTCAGTCAGCAACAAGCACGGATACCTGTTTCACTAAGAGATAGGGTGCCATACCTCAATCGTCAACAGGGTAGAAACCGCAGCGATCAACGAATCACTGGATGCTTTGGCAGGGTCCGATAAACCTTCGTTGACTAGTCGGATCGTCTCACCTCGATGATGAAAGGTGTCGAGAAGTAGCGCACTGGGAGACTGATTCTCCCTCATCGGAAATTCGCCGCGGAAGAGGGCGGCGTTAGACGCAGCAACACATATGCATGCATGGAGTGAAGCCGGGTCGCGACTAACCAGCGCCGTCCAATGCTCCCGTAACCTAGCCCCATACCGGACTTGGAACGGGTACGCTATCTGAGTAAGGTGAAATAGGACTACCGAGCAGGTAAGCACTATACTCTACATGATTAAATGAGTCGACTCACATTGATGAAGGTGTCGGCACATGCGATCAGTAAGCCGCGTATGAAACACGTTAAACGGATCATTACCTCCCTGACCCACATATGTTAATGGCGAAGAAGTCTGTACAAGAGCGAGAGCCTGGGTATGAGAAGATGAATCGTTGCCATAATAATAGTCTTCTGGAGAGACGGACATAGGGCCTGGCGCGTTGCTGACGAACGCGGTGTCTGGATTTCCACCATCGGAAACGTAATAGGTAGACAAGGGCCCGGAGGACCCTTGATGATCCCATTGAGATGCTTTTATATATGATTTTTGAGTGAAGTCCGGCGCAGCAGAGACTAACGGAGTCGAAGCAGATGAACTGGAAGCCGGGGCATCTGGCGGCTGAAAAGCAAGATGCTTCCATGTTTTGCTTTTGTAACGCTTAGTGCTCTCCAACCTCTTCTTGCGATTATGCTCAGACATGACATGGGAACGAATACGCTTGAGGGTTTCCTCTTTCGTCCCTTTCGCCGCCGAGTTCGGGTCCGTATTGACCCAAAACAGGGTCGACCGGCCACTCGACGCACTAGCGGCCTTGCGCGGTTTGCGCGGTTTCGTTACGGCGCTCTTGCCTACATTGTGACTATTGGACTCGGAACTATGAGTTACGTCCCGGCGGGTCGACTCATCGATAAAGGAAAACGCATGGGAATTGTCCTGGGCTGATGATGGCGATGCTGACGACGAGGTCGTAGACGCCGTGTCGGGACCTTGATAGGGGTGGGAATTTTTATCATAAGATATAGGAGGTTCTGGGTTCACCCAGGAAGATGAGACTGGAGTGGAGTTAAGCACCGGTAGAACTTGGTTGTTGTGATCGGAGAGCGACGACGGTGTCGTTGACTGGAGAGTCGATTTCTTGGCATCCATTGCACAGACGAATCTAATTTTGGCACTCGAAGATCTCACTAATGATCTTCATGGGTCCTCGTCGTTTCACCGTAAGCGAGAATGGACCAGGGGTTTGAGAGCGGATGGGGGGAGAGAAACGTGTTCAAGTGGAAGATTGAAAGATTGGAGGAAATGCTGAATGGTCAGCGCACTGCCCTTATCAGGAAAAGTCCATCATTTCCAAAATTCGACCCTAACCTAAGAGTACATTGGATACCACCTTATATATATAATTTGATGAAACAGGAGTCTTCTAGGCCTTGTGGAACAAATAAAGAGGGGGAAAAGTGGAGGGCAAAAATAATTGCTCAAGTTTCTTAGAATTTTTCGCCAATAAGAAAAAGTGTTGGAGCCAACACAACACCTGGTGGATTCACTCCAGCCCCATTCAATTGGCGGGGATACCACTTGGGAAGCCGAAACAACGGCGGAAGCCTCACGACACCGTCACTGGAGGTAATAACCTAAAGTAGAAAGTTAAGTTCTCTAACAAAACAGAAATTCAGATCAGACTGAACATGGCGAGTGAGTAATAGTCAAACCTTGTAGGACGAGACAGATGAGAGAGTTTTGCAAAGATGTTGATTGACTCTGCACAAGTACAGGTCGATTGTGTCCAAAGTACCTTATCTTTGGCTGTGAATAAATAGCATCACCCCTGTCCCTAGATGTAGCCTGCATATGACAATCCATTACTTTTCATGTCACGCAACTAAGTAATTAAACTACACCTGCCAAACAAATTGTGAAATCCATATGGAACCCGGTTTCATTCCTTCGATTTCCTAAATGCGTCCTCTGTGATGGTATCCGAATCTTTTCCGACCTAAATGTATATGCTGATGGAATGACATTTTCTCCACCAACCGGGTTTAATAAGAAATTCCTTCACCACCAAACAAAACACCCTAAATTGCCCGCCATTTCGGCTTCCAAGCCACAAAAGCTTGGACATCTGTCTATAGGTTTGGTAAGTGTCGTTGTCATATGTGGATGTGTGAGGAGTAGGGACGCACATACCAGAGTGGACTTGAGTGAACAAGGGGTAAATGTGTACATCGATATACTTTCTTACTCCTACATGCATGGACCTGCCTGCACACTACATATAGTATTTAACGACAATATACCCCCTTGTAAGCATGCTGAGGATAACGACGCAAGGTAAAGGTTGTGCATCTGGTTAGATCCACAATCATGAAAAGTACCCCAGTGCAATACTAATGTGTAATGAATGCAAGGAACCAAACATCCATGTAGGGCATTAGGTGTTGGATCTTAACTCTAGGTTTGACGTGTAAAGTAAGCTGTCTAGGCTTGTTGATATGTTAACGTTGATATACCGCCGACATAGCCCTATTACATGGTACCCCTGCCAATCCTACGATGCAACGTGTGGAAGTTTGGTTTCTCCCAATGACAATCCACCTCCCTCTTTTCTCTCATTTAGATCTGGCTATAGCTTGTCAAGTGCGGTACTCCTGACAAACACTTTCCTTATAGTCATTGCTGCAGAATCTACAAGTCTTATTACATGCCCCAGTCACTAACGTTAGCTATCGCTACAGAATTTGGTAGACATGCCCGCACTGCGAGCTCGCAATTGAATGCTGAACACCAACGCAAGAACAGAATAACCCATGTAGGAGAATATGGACAAGAAGAACATGGAAATAAAAACACCCTGGTATCAACGCCCTAGCTGCCTGGGCTTCACTCTAGCATGCCCCCCGTCCAGCAACGGCAATATTACATTCCTGGCCGCGGAAACACGGGCACAGTCTCCAGCTGTTCAAAACCGCCCATGGTACCCTGCTGACCGCTGACGTGCCATCCCTGGCCGGTCTGTTGGTTTACAAAAGCACTTTGCCGGAAAGGATTCGTGCTCCCTGTTGGATTAGGCCGCAGAGGTGCCGGCGCAGGAGGCTGTAGCCCTTGTGACTGCTGTGGGGGTACGGAAGAGCTCCGAGCAAAGGGATTAGTCCCCGTTCGTTGGGGTTGCAGGCGCTGCGACGGTTGTTGAGGCGGTTGCTGAGCTGGGAATGTATTAGGATCGAATTGCGGTGGGTTGGCGCTCGATAATCGTCGCGCAAAAGGGTTCGTGCTCTGGCGGTTCATTGGAGAGGCAGATAAGCCGTTTCCAGTTGGGGTACTCATTAACATCGACTGTCTAAATGGGTTGGTCGTCTGTTGTTGTAACTGCGCACCCGGCATCTGCTGTTGTTGCTGGGAGAATGGTGCAACGTTTTGAGGAGCGGGAGCTAGATTGCCTTGGAAGCTGTATGTCTGCGGTTGCGCCGAGTAACCACCGAATCCTGCACCAGTCGGGGTGGGTTGAAGCGGCTGTTGCTGCTGGGCTGGCTGTTGCCCAAATGGATTGCCATTTTGCTGCGCATAGGGATCCCCAAACTGCATGGGCTGGCCAAAACCGGTAGGCTGTGCCTGTTGTTGGAAACCCGTTTGCTGAGGGTAGAACGCTGGCTGTTGCTGCTGGAAGCCCGTCTGCTGAAATTGCATTGCCTGCGGCTGCTGCTGTAAATGTGGTTGTTGCATAGGGTTTTGCTGTGCTGTCGGTTGTGGGTTATCGATTGTATCGAAGAAATCTATCAACTCCGTTGGATTCTCTTTCTTTGGCAGCGCAGGTTCTGTTTGAGGTCGAGGCGGATTTGGATTACTGACAGACCTATTCCCTGCTGCAGTCGCGTTGTTCGATGCGAAAGGTGAAGCAGAATTGACATTGCCTCTCCCCTTTCGCAACAGATATTCCCTCCGTCGCTGGTCAAAATCCGGATCATTAAGGTCGTCTTCAAGGAGCCGAGTCAAATCCGTAGAGGCATGCTTGAGCTTGGGTATCTCTAGTCGCGTTGCTGCTTGGAAGTGTCTAGCGACACCCAAGAATTTCACAACTTCCTCTGTTTGTTGGGTGAAAGTTTTGTAGATATCTAATGCGCGCTCGCTATCGGGTCGCGACATCTCGAAATAATGTTCTATTGCGAATAAGATGAGTTAAGCCGCGCAATACATAGCCGGGAGATGTTACCTACCCAAGACGTTTATTGTACCCTCGTTCATGACTGAATAAAGCGTCAAAAGATCCAAAGTGAGTAAGCGAAAGGCTGTCAATGTAATCTCATTCTCGACTTCGTCCGTCAAAAGCTGGAAACGGTTAGCCATGTTACTGCAGTTATAATCAGTGGGGGCCCTACATCACATTGCAACAGCGCATGAATCTGTTTCTGGACAATCTCTGTTTCTCTTAAGAGGCCTTTTTCTACTGTTAACCTCTTCATTCTCCCTTGCCCGCTTCGTACATAATCCGTCTTGGTGGCCTCAAATGCATTGGCGCGCGCGACGAGATAATCCGAGTATCTCCGGATGTTATGTCCTTGTGACTGAGCTACCAGATGTCAGCCGCCTGTCCGTGGATCATCTGCATGTTTCCCCAGCCTACCTTCTGAGAATCCACTTATCGCAAGCCTCCTCGTGTTCTCTGCCATGTATTGTAATGTAGCGTCCAATTGCCCCTCCCTTATCATAATGTGGACGACAATGAGGGCTTTGAAGACTATTGTCCATGTTGAATCGCGAAGACGAAGCTGCAACGTTCGAAAAATTTCCGCTACTCCAGCTTCACCTGTATGTGTCGCTACCAAGATGTGCTCGATGTATTTAGATTTAGGGGCCGCAAGCTGTCCGCATGAAGTCAGCAACCAACCTTTCGCGCTAACGCCAAGAGCACAAAGACAGCGCAGGTTCACACTGACCTTAATCTTGGTGGCCCCCTTTACTGATTTCTCGAAATTGTGGGACATTGTCAGAGCGTGTCGGGCTCCGCAATCGGGCCGTAATTAAGATCGGAAGGGTTATCGTGGGAAATGTTTAATTAGGATAGAAGATATTTGTTGGATAAAAGGATTTCAAGAGGACCAGGCCAAATTAACGGCTATCGTTTTTCCAGATCAATCTGTCGACAACAGCACACAAAATAGTCATGATGGCTCAGGCCATTGCGAACGTCGTGGCTTTTAGGAGTATGCGGGTTGGCAAGAAGGTGGGGGTGAACTAATAATCAATACAACTGCTGGAAAAGGAATTGAAATAGGGCGGGTTGACAGTGCCAATGAAAACGTGGTATATACTGGGCCCGACAAGTGTAGGAAAGTTGGAAGATGGCCGGAGGGATTGAGGGAGCTCGAGACGTTTGGAGTGTCAGCGGAATCGCAGTGGAGTTAAGCTCTCTCTGCCTTAGGCAGATATCAGGATAAAATAAGTCGTTCACGTTCCTGCTTAGATAAATCAATCAATCAATCAATCAGGGACCTCAACACCTATTGTTTCTCACTTTATGCAGTTATGTACTGCATCACATTTGGCTCAATTGCCAAGCATAAGATTCAAATTCCCCTGGGAGTACGATTACCTTTGTCGTCACTTCCCCTTCCAAATCTCTCCACCGGAGCAACCGGGAACCCGGTAATGTTCCTTTCCGGAGACATAATTTCTCAAATCTCACTTAAAGTACATTTTCTTGCTCTTTTAGATCCTCCTTACAACATGGGCAGTGCATTGTATGCTGGATGATATACAAAGCATTGTAGCACTTCCAGCCGGCTTCACTGACACTGCCTATCATAGACTTCAGATTGTAGTACTCTACTATATTTCCTAGCTTCAACACTATAGCGTTGTAACACTGCTCTTGATGTGATACTACTGAATCCCTCCACCCCAGAGTGAGATGGACTCAGATTGTGTTCCAGAAGTAATGTAGGCAAAGTCTTACCTTGACAAAGTGTTTCTAAGTCCCAGCTTCAACCTCTGAAGGCAACTAACACATCTTAATCCTGACAAACCAACCTTGCATTCAGTCTTTCTCACTTCACGTCAAGCCTAGAATCTACATACGCAAGAACCTAGTCTTAATCTTGTTGAGAATTCATGTCTGATCTTTGCATCCATTTAACTCAATTCTAGTCATATTCCAAAGAATTGCACCCCAGACAGAGAAACCAAGTCTCATTAGTCACTTCTAAAAAGGTCCACGATAACTTTAGTTCTTTTGGAGACTGTCACAAGAATCGAGCCGTCTTCTCTACCAGCAAAATGGAAATGCAATCTATCGATCCCATTGCGAAAATACCCAGAAATCGGTGGAGTCCTGAGGAAAGAGTCCTCCTCTGCTGTCTTTTTAAATTCTTTCAAAGAGATATGAAGGGTTTCAAGGAGATCTTCAACCATGTGTTCAGATCTGAACTGAATCAATGTGGACTCACAGATGGAATTACTACCTCAACTTTGAATACTCAGTGGGTTGATATGGGACGGCGCGGCGATCTCATCTGGGGAGATGTACATCTGTCTTCGTTTGACGATCGTGGACCCTGGCTTTCTGTGCTTGCAAGAATCAGAGAATCAGCGAAAGCATTGGGTATCGATCTTCTCGAAAAGGAAGCGGATGATATTAATACCTCGAATTTTCAGTTCAGGCGGCCTGCTGATGTTCAGCTTACGACTGTAAGCTCCCCTTGTATAAAGAAAAGGCCAGTGCTCAAAACATTTTAGAATGTACAGGAGAGTACCGCCACAGCCTCTTATGCTAGAGTGGCAGACTCTATCAGACTCCCACCAACGGTTACGAACCAGTACAGCTATGAGGACCTCAGTCTCTGTACAGGGGGTCGCAAGAAATGTTTCTGGTGCGAGAAAGAAGGTGTCAAGCAGGTACGAAGTCACTGTCATTTGACAAAGATTCACAGACATTTGGCTGATTCATCGTACAACACCAACAGCAGGAAAATGCACCATGGATACCGCCCCTCCTGTATAGGTGGTCGAACATCGACTCGCAAGGGGTCAATTCGACAAAGATGTTTCTTGCGGGACTATTCATTGACGAGTTAGATTATTTTGCACCAGATGATATCGACGCATACGAGTTTGATCAGCACGTCCTAAACCATGCTCGTACCACGAAGGTTCCCACACCGTTTATCTCGACTTACAGGTCAATGCTTGCTCCAATCCATAGAGCAATAAAACACAAAGAGGGAGCAATAGTGACAATAATCGACTCTAAGAGGCTCCAGACACGAGCGTTCTCTGCCAAGCAGCTTGTTCGCAAGGTTGGCTTGAAGATCAGAGGATACAACGGGGCTGGAGAATATTTTATTTGGGGGAAGGTTCAGCCCTCTGCTATCGTAACTTCCTTCAAACTTAGTTCACTCCTTCAGATCGCAAAGGAGGACCCTCGTTTTGAAACCTTACTACAACTCGATGCGATCGGAGCCCATGAAAAAGCTTCAAAGCCATTACACCGAGCCCTAGCTAAGGGTCCAGGGAAATTAGATCGCCAATCTGGCTTGATTATCGGAGAACTCCTATCACTTGTCCAAGTCCCACAGCAATACTTCCTTCTCGTCGCTCAAGGAATTGCTTTCTCGTGGCGCATGAACAAAGAGGGCTCTTGGCAAGACTTTGTCGAAGGAGTGAGCAATGGCTTTGCGTCTCAGCTAGCGTCTCAAGGTTTATTGACGTCTCTGACTGTAACCTCGGACACAGCTATACAGGATATTCTTGAGCCGTACGAATCTTCAGGTGAAGACACCGTGATTGATGGGGAGGCAGTTCCCAGTGATGATCAAGAGAGCGACGACGATCTAGTGACTAGCACATCTTGTCCAATCGGGCTTTCCACCGGACCTTCAACTCCATATCCGATCGAAATTTACGATGCAGAGATCAGAAGCTGGGTGAGACAAGAGGACCCTACAACTGAAGCAATCATACTTGACGAATTGGAAGTCGAACCCATTGATATCGTCATGACCCATGCTTTGCCCAATATCTTTCCTAGCGCCAACATGGACAATGATGACATTGACAGCTCCAGCTCAGAGAGTTCTGAGGATGTGATTGGGATGCCTATCGTGCCGCAGGACCAGTTCGAAAGTGACAGAGCCCGAGTCAACCGATTCTGGAATATTGTTTGATTATCTGCAGGTACCAGCTTTTGGTCGGAGTGACTGATGGGACGGACATGCAAAAGACGGAACAAAAACGGAGAATGGGTGGGTGGAACAGAGATAAGAGAAGAGGCAGAAGTAGTAAAAGGGAAAAAGGAAAGATTAAAAGATAACGGTGGAGGTTACAGAGATGCAGCATCTGGAAGCAGCCGTCAGGTTGTACATCTACTGAGTATGCTGAGAGTATGCGGGTCATGTGTACTTTACTCTAAAAGAGCACCTGGCGTTCCAATTCTCTAGCCTTGAAAATATGAGGATATGGACACCTCAGGGAGAAGGACAAAAACGAGAAGCATATTAAATGGAAAGAGACCTAAGTTGGCATCTTGAAAAGCTCAATTCCCCAACTGTCACGCCTGATGATACCCTTTTTCCGGCCGGTTGTACGGTTGATATACTAACACAAGGAGTATCAAAAAGCTTTTTTTTCATTGGATATTTCCTTCACAAGGGTTCCTGGGACATGAAATCGTGAAACAATCCCAACCCGTTTAACTAATTCGCTTATATCCAGTCACGCCGCTGCCCTAGGTTAACAACCCTCTGGAATCGAAACACCCCCTCGGTCATCGACACACTTAGAACTTGCTGAAAGCCTTGACGGCCTTGCCGGTACGGGGAAGCACACGGAGGACGTTGAAGCGAACCTAAAGGTAGATGTGTTAGAGATGTTTAGGAAAATGATGATAATCATGTAGGAAATCCATCGGTTTGCCCGTAGCGTTACATGACCCAATGTAGGGAATGGCGCAATGCTCGCTAATGACGAGGCTACATGGAGTTTCGAGATGATTGAGAACGTACAGTCTTGGAGAGGGGACGGCACTGGCCGACGGTAACCCAGTCACCCTCCTCAACACGGAAAGCGGGAGAGACATGAGCAGCAAGGTTCTTGTGCCTCTTCTCGTAACGGTTGTACTTGGGGACGTAGTGGAGGTATTCACGACGGATGACGATGGTACGGTGCATCTTAGTGGAGACAACACGGCCGGTCAAGATACGGCCACGGATGGAGACCATACCAGTGAAGGGGCACTTCTTGTCTGTTTGAAATCAGCGATCTATCCAAGTCGATGGAGGATGAAGAACCGATCCCGGAGTTTAGAGATGAATTTGACGATAGACCAGCAAAGTAGTATCGGCATTCCCGCTGCGACAGGATTTGCTCCATTTCCCTTTGCCGATATCCACGCCGCAAATGCAATCCTGCATTTCCAAGATGGAGCGCGGTCTCTCATCTCCAAACCCCGGAAAGTCGTCGTTCTTTCTCCATATAAAATTCGAAAAAGTCCGGCAAATTTTCACCGTAGGCCGTGCATACCGATGTAGCTGCCCTCAATGGCAGTCTTGGGGGTACGGAAACCAAGACCAACATCCTTGTACCATCTGCGGCCCTGGCCGACCTTCTTGCTCTTCGCCTTGGTCTTAGGGTTGACGAAGATGTGAGGCTGCTTCTGGAACGCACGTTCCGACTGGACGGTCAACTCGGTCGCCATTGTTGCGAGAATTCAGTCCGACGAGGAAGCGAAGTCGAGCTGGGTGATAAATTCGTCGCGGAGGGGGGTGTCGGGGCCTGCGGTGGTCGACGTCGATGTTGAGGAAGATTTATTCGGGATCGCGGATTATTCAGTGTGGGAGTGTGCGATGGCGACGCTAAGTTCGTTGCGGACTAGTCGCTGCCCAACTAGCCCTAACGCTACTTACGTAAGCAACAACTAACTGGTTTAGTCAAATTGAATGGTTTGTTTACATCGGTCGATCACATGAGCACCCCCCGGGAGACGCGCTGGTTTTGGTGATTTGTTGTGTTTGATGTTGAATGGGTCGTCGCAACTATACTAGTAGCTCGATCATGTATACTGTTACAACCTCTTAAAAGACGACGAAGTTTATCGTGGAATTGAAATCGTGAACACTTATCACCTCCCGCTTTCTGTCTATGACACCCCTTATCTTGCCTCATGGCATCTAGAAGTGACTCCGCGGGGTCTGCCCGTCCGCGAGCTCGTCGCTCTATTGCCCATGTACCCCGATCGAAGATTCTATCCGGCTTGGAAAAGGAAAATGCAACAACAGATATCTACGCCACTCAATCGAACTTGGGTCCCGCCAAATTGGGTGGGAAAGACAAGAAGTCCCGCAGCAAGAGCTTGGGGCCTGGTGGTTTAGATGCGCTCCAGAACACCAACGGCAACCGACGCAAGGTACCGCCTCTCCTCTCCTCTCTCAGCCCCACGATTGTTTGTTAAAGTCGGGGACTAACTTAATCCTGTCGCATCGCAGTCTACTACAGCCTTTCCCCTCAAAGGTATCCTGAAACCCACTGTTCCTGTTTCCCCAGTTCGAAATATCCCCTCTTTCGAGGAGACTCGCAGACGCACACCGGCCCGACGATCGCAGCACAATGAAGATGAAGGCACCAGAGAAAACCAGGAGAAAGAGGGCCTGTTGATAGATTTTGATACCCCAGCACAACCATCGGGGCCTAGTACTGAGTCCAACCCTTTCGATAGCTTCAATACCGCTTCGATACGTGACGAGATTGCTGCTGCTAGAGAGCGAGATGAGAGCAAAAGGCGAGAACGGGAACGAAAGGCTATACTTGAACAGAGAGAAGCACGCCGCAAGTCGATGGGTATGTCATTGTCTTGTCCCTAACAATTTATGTGGGACTGACCAATCTTCACTAAAGCAAATCGCCGAGTATCGTTCGCTCCGGAGGCAACATTGCACACATGGAATGTAGTCGAAATTCCTGACGACTCTACTTCATCATCCACCTCTAACTCAACCAGACGCGCATCTGCCTTAACTTCCGAAAATCAGAGTGGGCATGCTCCCCAGCAGACTGAGCCTCCCTCTTCCCCAGACGCCGACGTAGAGTCGGATATAGCATTTTCTCCAGTACAATATCCCGACCTTCAGCAGCTCGCGAACCGCCCTCAGTATGGTAATTACGATGGAGTCGGTGGAAACCAGCAGATATCTTCTAGCCCCTTCAGCGGAAGCTCTGCAGATGGGAGTGAAGATATTGGCCTGCAAGGCGAAGCGGAAGATGGAGATGAAGACGATAACTCATCAACCTCTGGATTTGATGGCGAAAGTACTGCGATGAGCTTAGATGATATAACTGTACAATCTGCTGCGACAGCCCAATCTGACGGATCGAATACCAGTTCCAGTGCCCGACTGAATGAAGCTCTTCGGCAAGCGGCTCGAGAGGCAGGCACGAGGAGCATTGATGATGACGAGAACGGTGAAATATCAATGGAAATTGCCGACCAGGAAATCACTGGGGCTTTCCAACCCTGGATTAAGAAGGGGGAGAGACAAAGCTTTGACTGGGAAGACCTTAGCGCCCGGCATGATCAAGAGAATGCCTACCCAACAAACCAATCTACTGAGAATGC
Organism: Aspergillus hancockii; assembly: GCA_001696595.2. Classification (NCBI taxonomy): domain Eukaryota; kingdom Fungi; phylum Ascomycota; class Eurotiomycetes; order Eurotiales; family Aspergillaceae; genus Aspergillus; species Aspergillus hancockii. The sequence goes on along the minus strand of MBFL02000041.1, from coordinate 22,312 downwards.
GGGCGGCTCGGAAGCGGCGAGTGACAATGGGGACGAAGACATGAGTATGGAAGTTACCTACGCTATTGGCCGGATTATCTCTAAGCCAGCAAGTCGTCGTCAAAGCACGATCCGTCGCAAGTCAAGTGGAGAGGAAACGAACTACGGTGAACAGACGATGGAGCTTACAAATGTGGTCGGAGGTATCGCTCAACCTGTTTCCCCAGCAAAGTCCACAGGTCCCGACAGCGATGCGAACGAAGATGAGGAGATGACAATGGAGTTCACCTCGGTCGTTGGCGGACTTTTGAGCAAGTCTTCCACCCAAGATGTAGATGATGACGACCACGGACATGCTGGACCTTCTCAGGATCCCCAGGATCGAACTTTTTCCGAATGGAACGAGAATGATGCAATGGAGGATGGTGAGGATATGGAAATTACTGGGGCTGTTGGAGGCATCCTTCTGCCGAACGAGGGTCAAGATGAACCACAGGATGATGATCAGACTGCAAGAATGGACTTCACAACAGCTATGGGTAGAATACTACCGTCAGAGATTGAAGCGAGTGATAAGGAAGCAAACCGTGTGACGGAAGTGGAATCAGACTCTGGAGAGCCTGGTAGCTCTCCCTTCCGAAACACCGTTCGGCAGTCCCCTGCAAAAACACCGGACTCTTTCCATGTCGCTGCGATTGCCTCGGAGAATGGCAGCCCTAGGCTGGCAAGTGTAAGATCTCGACGTACAAGGCAGAGTTTAAGCCACGGACCGTCAAGCACTCCAACCTCGACTACTCCCAAGATGTCTCCATCGAAGAATTCTGTGGCTCCTCCAAAGCAAATGACACCGGAAGTTAGTCGCCCTACAACACCTAGGAAGACTCCTCCATCAAGCGCTAAGGGGTTTCGGAGCGCGTCACCGAAAAAGCTTTTCCAACCTGAGCTGCAAGAATCCGCAAATAAACGAAAGTCCGGTCGTAAAAGCCTTTTTGGAAACAGTGCGACGGGAGAATCTACACCTCTGTTCGTCCTGCAACCTAAGGGTAAAAGGCGGTCTTCTGGCCTTGGGATCGATAAGGAAGGGCTTGGATCTCCCAAGGTAGCAGCCATGCTTGACAAGCGCCGGTCTATTGGCGAGGGCACTGCTGAGTTTGTTCCACAGGAACAAAGACTACAGGGAGTGCGCTTCGAAGATCCTGTGAAGCTTCAGCAGGAAGTTGATCGCGAGCGCGAAGAAGAAGAGAACCGTGAGGACGGACATATCCCACCGCTGCACGGTAATGACCGAGATCCGACTACGAACCTGAGAGATATGATCTCAAGCCTTACACCGAGGAAGAATAAGATTGCCGGCCGGAAAAGCTTACACGTTGGCGCTGCACGCGGCTTACTGGGTAAGCGGCCAATCGAACTGGATGAACCTCATGACGAATCCGACAATACACCAAAGCGTCTGAGAGGTCGCGAGGCTAGTCCGGTGAAGAACATCAGGCTTCCCGCACCACCAACGAAGGACGAAACGGTAGGACACCTGGGCCGTTCACCTGCTCCCCAGTCCATCGATAGATCTCCGGTCAAGGCTAGCACCACTCCTACTCAGCAGCCAAAGAATAACTTTGCAGTGTTAAATCGTACAGAGGATGAACCGAGTTCCTCCTTTGGTACGTCCGCTTCTGAGCCAGTCGAAGGAGAACCCGATAACCAGGAAGTATCAGGGCCAGAATCCGAACCTATTCAATTGCAAGAGTTCTTGAACATGACTAATATTCATTTCATGGAACTTACGACGACGAAGCGCCGACACACAACTGCACCAGACAGTGCGACTAAAAGAAGAGCCAGGCTTTCTAGCGAGATAGAAAGTGCTTCCAAGTTTGATGATTGTGTTGCTGCTGGCTTCTGCACAGTGCCAATGCTTGAACTTTACCAGCATGTAAGTTTTTCTTTTATCGTTTCTTATGTTTTACTGACGTTTTCTAGTCCTGCCGAGAGCTGAAGTCGTATATCGCAGAGGGCAGGCAGATTATCCGGTCAATTGAGACGGAAACCTACGCTGAAAACCCGCCATTATTCCGAGAATATATGACGGCCCCGGCCGATATCCGTCTATTGATGGACAATCAATTCCGAAACGTGAAAACCCATGCTAGGTTACTTAGCAAGGCTACGTGGTATGAGTGGCGAATGAAGCTGCTTGAAGGTCTAAAAGACGGGCTTAATCGACACGTTGAGGAGATGAAAGGCGACGATAAGCTTTTGTTGAAGCATGAGGCTCTCCTTGGCGACGTTGTGCCCGCACTGGTTGAAAAACATTCTTCACTCGAGGAACAAGCTACATCTTTGCAGGAATTAGCAGATGAGATTGAGAGCTGTGATCAGGATGAACTACGCAGTGCGCGCGAGAAACTTTCCAGCGTCGAGGAAGAGATTGCATTGAAGAAAAAGCAACTGGAAGAGTTACAAACTGAAGCCCAAGAGAAGACGGATACCATCGAGGCAGGCGCGGAATTGAAGGCAGAATACGTGGCGCAAATTCAGGAAGCGGAAAAGGTCAAGGAAGAATGCCGTGGCTGGAGTGCTAAGGAGATCAGTGAGCTGAAGGGTAAGTTGACCAACCGAGTATGTTTGACACATTTGCTAATGTTTGATAGAATCCGTCCATAAGGTAGAGCGTCAGACCGGATGGTCCATCATCTCAGCCACTCCTTCAAATTCCCCTGCAGGCCCACTGGTAACAATGTCCTATCGCCACCAATTACAACTTTCATTCCATCCTGGGGCATTCTCTATGCCTAATGGCAACAATCAACCCCCTGCCCCTGACGATAAACCGCCTATTGAACTACGTTACAGCCCTCACGATGGAACGAAGTCCATAGTTCCAGCCCCTCAGCTCTCGCCGATAGGGATGTTGGTCTTGAAATCCCTTCAAAATGAACTTCCAACTATACGGCAGTCTGAAATATCTCCAAAACAAATACTCCGTTTCCTGGCACAAGCGTGGGACCTTGTGCTTAGCCTCGAGGAAGAAACCCGCATGCTTGGATTCTGCGGTGTTACTAGGCTCAAGCTCTCTGAGGTTGAAGGTAAACCTTCCCTCAGGGCGAGATGCATGCTGCTCGAAGTTTCGGCTGGAAAGGTATCCTCGAAGGCCCAAAACTCAGGATCAAGAAGAATCGATGTCGACTTCGCTGTTAAGGCTCGTGTGCAGAAAGAAAATGCTGGTGAAGTCGGTGTTATGAAGTTGGAGACCGATGTCATCGCCAGCAAAGTTTATGGTTTTGGAACTGGTAGCAACACGGGCATGTCTGAAAACGATATGCGGAGGATTCTTCGCAAGGAGCTCGGGGAGAAGTCTGGGCCCCAGCTAGGAAATGGTATCTGGAGCAAGGCAGTTCAAAGGCTTACGGGGACGGTGTTTTAATCATAACTAATTGAGCATTGCGTCCTGCGCACTCGGTTAACTTTCTCTTTTTTCATTCATAAAGCGGTTAGGGAAACGGGTATAAGGGGTTCGGGTTTAGGAGTTAACAAGGAGTTCTGGAAGGATGTCTTTCGGCGGATACTGGGTTTATACACACAAGGATCTGATATGTTGATAAGATGACATTTACCAGTACATGGAAAGCGAAGTGAGATCTCAATCCCGAAGACAAACAATTATACCAATACTCACTCCATCCTCACATCTCGTAAGAAAAGCTCCATCTAAGCTCACATTACCTCACACCTATCCACATGAACCACTATACCAACCGCCATCCCCCTCTTAACTCCATCACTTATCCTCTCTTCGCCAACAAACAGGCTCCAAAGGCGGCTCCCCGGCCGCCTCCCTCCTTTCATTCTCCTTCACCCACGCCTCTGCCTTATCTCGTCTCGCATCGAGATCCGCACACATCTGATCCGACACGATGGCCAGTATCTTCCCTTCCATGTTCTTCATGTACCAGCCCCCATTGGAGTCGACTGTGTCGTCGAAGATGGTCTCGGGGTTGTCGAGGACGGCCTGTTTGAGGTCTTCTTCTGTGTCTATGTGCTGAATTATGGGGGGAATGGTCGGTGGGTAGCGGGCGTAGGTGTAGGTTTTGTTGGCGGGCATTGAGCTCCGTCGTTGGTGTTATTCTCAGCGGGTGGGATGTTCGGAGTTGAGAGGTGGGAGGTGGAGGTGGTTGTGTGTAATTATGGTACTCTGTATAGCATACAATTATTGACAATAGACATGTTGATATATACATGCACGCGTCGACGTCATAGTAGTTCTAGATTAGACTAGTGCTTACTGTGGCTGTGCTTCTTTATCCTGTTGATTTATTCTATCGGTGGATTCGAGACTTTTTTTTTGTTCAAATTTGTCTGCCGAGTACTGAGTACTTTTATTGAAGATATATGTTTTAGACGTAAAAACCAATTCTGGGTTTGCGTTGATGTTCATGCGTCATTGGACTAAATCGTCCTTTGTTTAGAGTACGCCTTGTATTGTGTCGGATGGGGTGTACGGTATTAGTTTTCGTTCATTCATAAGAATACAGGAAAATGCCCCATAGTATGCACTTAGTAGTGCTTATTATAATTTAATGTGATGCTGAGTGCCAAAGCATCGACATCTTATAGTGAAGCCGCAAGAGGCAACTGGTATAAGAGAGGATCGATCGCACTAGCGGGCTGATCGACTAAAATGAGTTCATAGAACCCCTAGCCGCACACATAGGATAGCCCTCCCCACTATCAGGCATGTTCTGATACTCGTAATTGACTCCCATGTTCATAGCGGCAGAAGGCATTGGTGGCGCTGCCATTGCGGCCATCGTCGACATAGGATCATTATTCCCTGAATAATCGAATTGTGAGCCGAAAAGGCCCAAAAACTGACCGCCAAGTTCCCAATCTGCGGTCAAAGGGATTTGCCATAGTTCGGGTTGGGGCATGTTTTCAGTCAAGTATATCGGGAACGGCTGGTCTGTAGGATAGGGGTTGGTGTAACTTTGTTGAGCGGGTCTACTGGGTGTTTCAAGTGGCTGGCTCGCTGGGAAGCCTCCTTGGAAGAAACCGTTGGTAGCGGCTTGGTCCGTGGAGTAAAGATCGTCTGGGGTATCGCTGGGGCTCTCAGGAACAACATAGCCCGAAGAGTTGATACGTGGAAAGCCTTCGATTTGTGGGATTTCATTGTTAACGGAGGAAGATGAGGGAGAGGACTGTTCATTGGATGAGACAGTCTTCTCTTTCTGTTCATTCAATTTCCTGCAGAATGTCCCAGGCTGGTTATGCTTATCGCTTGTTCTGGTGGCCTTCTGTTCTCGCTCGACAACAGCTCGGGCTACTCGCTCGAAGTTGGTACACATCTTGGTCATGAACTTTGCGTAATTGCAGGGCCCATCGCCGGGTATGAGCGTGGCGAAGAATGTTGCTGCCATGCTGAGGTGATGCAAATCTTCTCTGGCGTGGGGGTGTTGGCTATCTCGTAGGATATACGTAAAAATGATTGTGACTGCCAGGAAAATGTAATACAAGAGAGACCTATAGTAAGATCAGCAGAATACCCTAATTTTCCGAATGGTTCAACTAGCGATGGTTGTCTTACCATATCCATGCTATGTCCCCCCAAGGAAGGTTGTTCACAAGCTTCAGTGTATCTCGAGCAGCTTGAACGCAGATTGCACTCGCGGCTGATGATTCGTTGAAAATTGTTTTATGATCAACATCCCACTTGACATCAATCGTAGAATGGTGCAAATACGCAAAATGAAGAATCAAGGGCAAACGATGAATCATAATCTTAGAATTATAATAGCCAAACTGCAGCCCAGCGGTAGCAAATCCTACGAGGAAGTCTTCGCCTGCGCCTCTTGGTTTCAATTGCTGGCTGAAAGGACTTGCACTATGCCATTCTTCAAGTTCCTCTTGGAGCTCCCGGACAATGTTGTAGACTTCCTTCGGAGATGTCTTCTGTAAGGCCTTAGCAGCATAAAGCTTGCTGTATATTCGGCTCTTTATAAGTGTCATATGGCAAAGCTGACGGAAAAAGGAGGTATTCTCGTTCAGTATAAATTCATTATCGGTATCCACTTCAGGAAAGCCAACATCAAAATCATCGGGATGTTGGGCAGGGGAACTGCCGGTTCGTATGCATGCACTACACCATGTACGAGTTAGAATAGAAGGGACACTGTATATAACATGATCTAACCTTTGATCAAGGATATAAGCGATCCAGAATACCCTCGTCCTCTGTTCTTGTTCCGCTTTGGAAATATGAGGCCTTGGAACGTCACGATGTAGTCCCATTCGTTGGCAGGACCGTATGGCTGCTGTTATGATAGGTGACGCCGACTGTGTCCCCGAATTGCCTCGGAGAAATATTGCCATACCAAGAAGGGCCTGCACGCTTAGGATGTCGGTCCGCCGCAACGTTAACTCCGCAAAGACTGACATGGCATTCTTGTAGTACAGCCAGGCTTTTTCCCTGTCCTTTTCTGATTTGTGGGAGTTGGAAAATCGATATTCATAGGCCAAAGAGAGGATAATATTGACACTAGCCCAGCGGGCAGCATCGTCACATGTTTGTTGGGTATATTGCCATTCAACTAACTGCATAAATGTCGCTTCATGATACAGTGGGAACAATCGATTCACTGTGCGGAAATAGTCCTTCAACAAGGAAAATACTTCTGCTCTCGGAGGCAAGGGCTTGAAAACTTTGGATGAAAATACGTCATGGAACACGTCTGGTCGCCAATTGTCCCATGGGCTAACGTGGGCTTTATCCTCGAGAGTTATTGATTCTCCCGTCTTGTTCTTGATCCACGCAATACTATCCTGAGATAAGATGGACAGGAAGGAAGATCGCCCTAGTATATTGTTAACCAACAACCGCCGCATACAAGAAAAGACGGGGAGAAATAAGAAAGAAGGTTAATGATTTCTGACGCACCATAGTATCGTGAATCTTCCCTAGCATCAAATTTGAAGATGGGTGGCTGCTGTATGGTACTATTCCAAGGTACCTTGCACAATCCTGAGCCCGACATAGCATTTGATTCTTGATTTGAGACATTGGGTGAATCCCTGGTGGTCCCCGATGTTGATAATCCAGAACTACGCCCCTTAGGCTCCTGGAGTTCTTTTTGCCCATCCTCGAGGTCACTCGCACCTTCATGATCATTAGCATCTTCATCTATGGATTCGCCTGGGCTAATAGGTTCATCGTCTAGAAGACCAGCAGCTCGTAGTAGAGACTCTGTCTTCCTCAAGCGTTCTTCTAGGGTTTTCACGTAGTTTGTCCTAAAACGGACGATTCAGCAAACGTGTGCTCTTCATTGGCTGTAGATGGAAGCTGCAGTGGAACATCAATACCTTTTCAAATTCTCTCTCTTCTCTTTTCTTGTGGCGAATTTGCAGGTTATGTTACGACGGATACATTGAACACAGGCCGCGTTGGAGCCTTCCACTTCACATTTGACTTTCTTCTTATAACACATCTCACACGCCTGTCCAGACAAGCTTAACTAATGTGACTTGTGCGGAACAGAAAAGGAATCATTCTTACCAGTGGGTTGCGCCTGCGATTTGCAAGATCATGGCCGCTGTTGGATTGGGTACCCCTCTGTGGGAGATAAGAGCTGTTCAGCGATCCCCAAGACGGCAGCACTCCACCATCCCGGACGGGGTTCTGCATGTTTCATCTACTAGATCAAGTAGTTGACTACAAATGTAAGTAGACCGGGCCCGTGCCCCGGATTCAATGGATCATCTGTATGTTGAACCAACTGAGTAGATTTAGCGCCGGTCCGCTAAGGTCCCCTATGGTCGATCAACGGTAGCGATAGCGTTAGTCTATAGAAGATTTCACGATATCGATTAAAAGATAAAAACAGAAAATAGAAAACAGAAAAGAAGGACCGCGTTGGTTTGGCAATCAATAAGCCGCCCAGGGTCAGAAAAGTTGGGAGGACGTGGAGGAGCAGCACGGGGAACGAGCGAATGACAGAGCCACACGGGATCGGAATCTTAAACTGACGGCCCCATTTGGCTTGAAGCCTTGCCGCTTATCCGTGGAGAAGGATCAATTTGATAGACAATTAGACAGACTATAACTGACAATGTACATGTAGTTTGGTCATCTACATGCAGTAGAATCAAAGACTAGAAGATTCGGAGAGAAAAGAGAGATGGAGAATAGGAGTATTCTTAATTCCATTATTAATCATGAAAAGTTGAGAAAGTCTCTCTTTTATTCCCCCTCTATTCCTGTCTCGGGAATCGGCGCTTAGCACTTCCGATTCCGACTCCGGGTCCACTGTTTATAATTCTATATCAAAGGGTCAGAAATGTCTAGAACTTCACCTTTGAGATACAGCCAACCAATGTCTATGTCCAGCATTATCTGGAATCTGTGTACAAAAGAGAACGCTTATGCACTATACCCCTTTCTGTTTGTATCTCAGACTTTTTTCATGGATTGCATTGAGCAAGTTTTCACATCTCATCGTAGGGATTGTTGAGTGCACATGTTCAGTACCGAGAACCACCTGCCAGTTGCAACTCGGGGGAGTTGAGCTATTATGTTTGTAGGCGCCTCCTTCTGGGCGGTGTCATTTTATTCGCAGCTGGTCAGGCAGGTCAATGGTCCGAGCTTCACGACTAGTAGCCCTTCGGCGTTCGAGGAAAGGTAAAGCAGCGTTTCGCTCTTTGTCTGCCCGTAGATAGCCTGCGCTTGGGCTGACGATCCAAAAGCCACCTTGTAGTAGGAACACATTGTAAACAACAATACTCCATACCTTTGGGGCTTACTGCAAATCTTTAGTCGATCAGTGAGCCGCACGGGCCCTTCTCCTTAACTCATATACCGAATCATTTTGGGTCAACATTGACTGAATCAGAGTATACGATATGAACACGGACGGGAATGTTGTCTAGACCTGAAAGTAGAGTACATATGGTAAGTACACACAGAGTGAATTGCCTCTATCGTTAAATAACAATATATGTCCCGTACTGCGCCAGCTTCGAATGTTGTCGAAGTAAAATGTTAGACCGATAGCCCGTGGCAGCTATCGATTAGGATAGTGAGTTTTGATCAGAAACACCGTGACAGTAATGAGCCGGCTGGAGATAGTGCAGTATCGAGACCCCAGCTCATGGTTACTGTTCGACCTTTGAGAGTAACGAATCCACAACGTTGTGTAGCACCTTCATTGGGAGGGTAGACCACGAAGTTTCGGGCGTGGATTGCACTTGGGGGATGACACACAGGACCTATTCTTAAACCTTAAACGGTAGCCTGTGTGATATCGGGATAGCACCGGTAGGACCTACCATCTATTCCTTGCGACTCTTTCAGAAAATCGGGCGTCGGCCACCGTGACTGAAGTTTTGCGTATCGGAGGACTAGTGTTCTGTAGTAAGGGGTACCTGGCCTGCACCATCTCTAGATCTGGCTGTTAATACCGATTAGAAACCAATGGAATCTCACAATTTTCAATGGACGAGGCATAGGGTTCAATAGGATAAGTAGGTTGTGCTGGGTACGGAGAAGGCTTGCGGGACCCTTTGTAGCCGCAAAGCTGTAGGGTTGGTCTTTTAAGGAGAAGAGCGGCTCTCAGCCTAGACTAGTTTGGGATAGAATATCATCCGTCTATGGCATTCTGCCAAGGCAAAAAGCATAGAGTCTTCTTTGCATACCACGTTGGTTATTTCCTAGTCGATGCAGGCTGACCTCGGACACTTGATACAGTTGTCGGATAGGCCCTTGCTTTGGTTGGCATGGAATTCTAGGCCGCCTCTCACGCAATGGTCCCAAAAGTTTACATCACGCAATTTCGGCATGGTGTCGAAAGATTGGAGATGACTGACGACATACTCCCTCAAGCCATCCGATGGATCGAGGTACATGAACTAAGCCTGTGCGGGTTATGTACATGGTTCATCTAAATAGTTCACTTTTTGTAATTCCACAGAGACGTAGATACTCTGATATTTATTAACTAAAATTGGATTTCAGTCACAGTACGAAAACAATGAGACCCAAGCAAGTGCTCTACGACTGAGACCTTGCACTAGCCCCCAAGATACAAAACCGAAGAGCAACGGTATATGTCAAGACCGTGCATGGAAACGGCAGCACGCTAATTCGTATGCTGCTCAGGCTTTAACCCTAAGTACCCGCACACGTCAAGGTTACCAATTGGTCTTCCGCCCCCAGTGGATAGAATGAATGGGTAATTGTGCCTTAACATCAAAAAGCCTCCCAGACGATGATGTTGCCACTGTATTGGTAATCAGAAGCATCAACTTCGGAACAAAAGCACTGGCGGTATATTTCCGAAAAATGGTAACGCAGTTGACCTCCGCTTCTCAAGCTAGGTATCGTGGGAATCGAATGGGCTGTCCTGAAGACAGCTTGGGTGAAGATGTAATGAGCTTCACAACTTGAGTGTTTGATGCGCACGTTGGTAGGCTACGGATTTCGCCGTATGCAACTTTGTTCTGAACTAAGTACAGAGGTAGTGATTCTTCCGCTCAAGTTGCCACGGTACGAAGCCATGGTGGAGTCACTGAAAGGCCCGGCTTTGTGTGTCAAACTACACCGAGGTGATTAGTAGTGATCTAAATATATATGGTCAGTGGAATTATGGGCAGCATGGACACAAGAGAACCCCAAGGGGCTACCACGAATAACATAACCGTAAGGACCCTCAATGTAGACGGCGTGAGCGTTCTGCTAAATATTGATATACAGTCTCGCAAAGGCATCTCACGTCAGTTCAACGAGATATTCCCAAATTTCCTTTCTCCCCGCTCTCCTCTTTGTCTGAGATCATGTTACATATAGGTAAAATCGTGTTGGTCGATGTCAACGATCAGACAGTTTTGGGGGGTGGGGAAGAGAAAAACAAGGTACTACAGGACAGGAGGAGGGGAGGAGGACCTTTCTTCCCGCCGTGGAGCGCGGGGAAAGCAAAGGACAAAAGAGAGAAGAAATAAAAATAAAAATCCTTCCTATACGGGATTCAGGAGGTTGAACGGAAATAAGCGCCAAGCTTTGACCTGAATTTCCTGCCTTGTAAGGTCGGTCGGGAAACTTGGACGAAGATTAGAAGATCGTCCGCGTCATTTAGCAACGCGTAAGGTACGGATATGATTTGGCCAGGAGGATGGCATGAAACCATTGCTTCTCAAGACTAGACGCCTGGAACAGAAGTTGTTTTCCCCGAAGTGGAGTCTGGTAGTGAACTAAGGGAGAGGATGGATTGAAATAAACGATGGGATATGGAGTTTACTGGCACTCGGACTTAATTTACTTTACCTGTATCCGCACCCACGGAAGTACTCCTAGGTACATTTGGACCAAACGAACACCAATCAAGTTTCTATTTCCGCATACTTTGGAGGGTACCAAGTAGTCCACCCAATCCAGCAGGAGATGGACAGGTCTTTACTGGACAGGGTGAAGGTACCACAACCATACGTAGCTACTTCGTATCTTGGTACCACATGTGGATGTAATTTTCCTTCCCTCCAGCTCCCAAAGTTCCCGTCCCCTTAGTGTCGGGGCGGAGAATCATTTCCACAATACTGATCATGATATATACCCATCAATGAAGATGAACATCAGGCGCTTTTTAACTTCTTTCTTATAAACTACTCCTATTCCTCCTTTCTCTTTCTCCCCTCCCCTTTTATCGAATGTTCCTTCATTCCCCCCCGGTCTTACTCCCATACTAATCTCCGCCCCTCCGCAGATATCCGCTTAAATATCGGTAAAATTACTCCGTACCATACAGCTTTGTACCGAGGCTTACGACTGGCGAACCAGAAAGCGCGATCACGACATTTCTCCATTCTATCAGATCATCCACTAGCTTGAGCGGGCGTGAGACGATCAATTCTCTTGCGTCGTTCCAATTGCTCACGGCCGCCACGCCTGCTGCTTGTTCCCGGCCGGTGCTCATGATTCCTCAAACTTCCATGTTTCTGTGCTGGTGATATTGGCCCTTTTGGTGTGGTCTTTCCCTCCTTCTGCGACCCCTTCGACTCGCCCCTCCCCCAATCCGGGCTTCTGTTGTCTCCATCCGTACGATTATTATTACTGAGTTTGTCCTTCCCGCCGCGGGCCGTTTCTGTCCTTATTATTATCATTAATATAATAATCCCATTATTCTTACCAACTCGTGCTGTTGCGTACGTGGCTGACCTTCCGCGTTATGCGACTGAGTTGCAGTGGCTGCAGAATAGATATCTTTGCGACAAGTCATTCAATCCTTGTTCTGTGAAATTTGTGCATTTCTGTGCCAATTCCGAGCTTTCCCCTCCTTCGAGAGCCGATCTGGGGTTTGCCGTTCTGCTTGGACTAAAGCTATTCTGACGCCATCCACCTCTGGTTCTTGCTCTTCTCGAGAGAAAAAGAAAAAAGAGGAGGAAATTAAGCGCAACAAATTAGGTGGGCACAAAGAGGTATTTCAGAAGGGAAAAAAAAGAGAAAAAGAAAAATTACGAGAAACTTAAATTAAAAGAAAAGAGCCAAAACGAGACCATTACCAGAACGGACGCAGCTCTAAATCCTCTAAAAACCCATCGCGCAGCCAATATGTCAGATGAGCACATCGCTCGTCAGACAGCGTCAAGCCTCGATAGACTTGAGAATTTCAACTTCCTACTTTCTCGACACGATCCAGCACTGGCAAAGAGTCGCCATTACTCTTTCGACGCAGATTCAGCCGGGTTGGCCCCCTTTCAGAATCTGAGCATGGAGTACGATCAAACCGAGGGAATGGGCGGTCTTTCCGTCAGTTCCTACGATAGTATCGAGGATGAACGCAGTCCGATCGATGTGAGAGGGTATCCCTATCATGGTAAGTCTGAACTTTTATCACTCTCAATGTTGCATCGTTTGCGCCATTTTCTTGGTCCCTGGTTCGTGTCCCTAATTTTGTGGCCTTGCGACACTTGATGGGCTTGGACAAAGCTGAGGATCATAGCCAAAGCTGATCTCGTTCGTCCCCATTTAAAAATTTCCTCTTTTTCTGGGGAAAAGCTTCTTGTCGAACCATTCCCTTGCTTGCCATTGTTAATCTTGGCTGTCTTATCATTTTAATACTTCCCTCTCATCTGATTTGGTATTCTGCATTGTATCGTCGTTACATTTCTTTGACAACATCCGCTTAACACCGGGGATTTGTCTTGGAGCCTATGTATGTCTTGAATCTATCTTGTCTCCATATTCTTGTCTTGCGCTTTTTCTTTTTTGGAGGTTTTTTATTTGTTTCATTTTTAATTTCTCCGTCGGTCATCTGCATCCGCATGCTTGGTTAATCACGGAGAATGAGCACGCAATCCATCACACCAATGACAACGTCGGTAACTTTGTCTCTGGTGTTGGCGGACCCTTATCCACGCTTCTCCCACTCCACACCCAAGGGTCCTATGTCCCCGTTGAGCTTCATTCGGTTGATAACGGTTGTTTCTCCCTTTCGACTTATCACCTTCACTTGATATTTGTTTACGGCGTTGCGTTCCCCAAGTTCTATTCACTCGGTTACTTACATCTATTCACAGCAGCCGATAAACACATCAACTATTCTATTCCCGACCAAATGATCTCATATCCTCACCCGCTTTATCCTCCAATCTCTTATGGACCCGATGATCTGGGTCATGCACCAGGGGCTCTAACTCCTTCGGATGTCTCATCTTCGATATCGCCTCCGAATGGTCAGCTCGGCAATACAAAGTACAGCACACAGATCCCCGGCGACCACCTCGCTTCTGCGCTCTCGCAAGAAGAACATGTTCGCCTTGCTGCTGAAGAAGATCGGCGGCGACGAAACACCGCGGCTAGCGCCCGGTTTCGTATGAAGAAGAAGCAGCGCGAACAGACGCTAGAACGAACAGTGCGAGAGACCACCGAAAAGAACGCCACACTTGAAGCTCGCGTGGCCCAACTAGAGATGGAGAATCGTTGGTTGAAGAATCTCTTGACCGAGAAACATGACGCCTCCAGTCGCATGCCGCCTCCGCCGGAAGACAGCGCAGCCTTAAACCAAAAGGGCAACGGCGGGCAGAAGCATATTCAGCCAAAAAAGAAGGGTGTGGGCACCGATCATTAAGGGACTAAACGAAGTTCTCTTTTTTCTTCCCTGTGCTGCCTTCTTTTTCTTTCATCCCTTTCTGACGTCCCTCCATGCTCACGCTGCGGTTGATATCGATCGGTTTGTTCAAGGGCGATGATTTCAACCCACCTCTTCGCATCTGTCTTCAGATCTCCTATCTATTTTTAGGTTGGTCTTCCGTCCTACGATGGAGGCACTTGACGATGTAATGACCTCTTTATCTTTCCTTTCCTTTTCGCTTTTCCCTCGTCATATTTCTTGGTGGTTCTTCCGGGCAAGTTGGTGTGGCTTTCACTTTTTCTTCTGAGTTCTGACGGGTTAGGGTTGGGGGTACAGTATAGGGCCCTCGTGCCCTCATAAGTTTCGCCTGCAAATGGAGTATAAGGATGGATTCTGTTATTGTTGGGGTTGGATTCCGCAAACTCATGTCACGCTTTGGACTTTGATCCTCGCGGGACCACAGTAGCTCAGCTTGAACCCATGATAGGTACTAGAGCTGAGAATCAACTGATGGCTTTTTCAATGTTATGTCAATTGGTATTCACCATAAGCCACCCCAGAGTATAGATTGAAGGTAAGATGTATATAGGTTTATGTAGATGATTAACATAGAGCAGATTCTAGGATAACACAAGTGCCGGGGGGCTTCTTAGCCAGTACTTATTGACCACCACCTATTGCAGACATACAAGTGGACAAACTCCCAACTCAGCTACAAAGGGATTAGTTTCATGCCCACCCCCAAACCATCGTGACCCCCATTCGTGCCTTTCGATCCGTACTATTTGATGTTTGAACCATGTTGTACAGGAAAGCGCGTACTGAAAGGGCGCCGTGGACGTATTACCGACTCTATTCTGCTGTTCCAGGACGGACATGATGCCGAATTATGCGCCTCCAATTCTACTCTATTCTTCATTTTTGATGAAAACTACTTGGATGCAGATATTTAATGGTTAAAAAAAAGCGGTCAAGGCAATGAAATTTTGGGAACAATTAAAGCACGTACGAGGCAAGTACACCCACCCTCTTACCACGTAATTTCTAAAATCTTAGCTCCAGATTAATGCTCAATTGAACCAAGCACCTGTCATGTTCCTGTATGGAACACTAAAGTCTTTCAATTTCAAGTAGATATCTCGATTGTCATTGGAACTTGATATTGAACTGCAACTCTTGGCCGCCATGATATTCAGAAATTTCGTGGTAAGAGGGTGTTGAACCGGCTGGTCGGTCTGACATCACCATCGGCTATTCAAGGTCTAGAGTGGAAAAATAGGGGGCTAAGTTAACTGCAAATCAATTCCGAAGAAGTCAAAGTATACGGAAAAACCGAGAGTGGTATGTATCTGTAACGGGGACCGACAATCTAAGAGAAGGATCGTCTACTGTATTGCCGGATGAAGGGCTGGATCGACTAGATCGACGTTATTGGCCAGTCGGAAGGGACGCGCATTGTTAAGAATGGAGTCCCTTTTCCTCATCTCACTATCCACACTTAGTATTGAACTTGATGGAATAGAAACAAATTAATTACTAGTATTCCTATCTTAAACAAATTCGAACGACAAATGCAAAACTACGATAGAATATACCTTCGTAGATAGTATGGTATTTATTACATTAATCAATTAAACAGTGAACCTCCCGCCGACAGCCTTGCCAATGGTATCGCGGATTCCCCAGTCAGAAGATATAGCCTTGTTCTTGGTCTTTGTCTCTCTTTTTCCTTCTCTTTGTCAGTGTAGCACTTCATTCTTCATCCAGTGAGTAGTAACAGGGTCATGGCATCATCAGGTGGATCTAGGCATACAACGACCAGATGAGGCATCCGGATACAGTGTTTTGTCGGGTAGGTGTTCTTGGGGGGGTTGCATTAAGAGTAGTAGACGGCGCACGGGGTAACGACATGAACAGATGTCAAATCACGGCGAAACGATAGCATCACATTAAGCTGGACTTCGATCCGGAGTATCAAAAGGATGAAAGACGAGAACGTGGCAAACACTCGTCAACATATCTCCATTAGACAGAGACGGAGACAGGTTCGCGCTCTTCTTCTCGACCCCGACCCTCTCCATCTAGAGTGCTGGCTACTTCCTCACCATCTTCAGCGTAAGATGGGTGCTGGTCAGCAGCAACCCACGAGTCCCGGTCACCCCTCATGGGTTGATCCTGAGTGGAGAGGTCGACACCATCGCGGTTTTTGCCAATAGCCTCACGGCGCCGCTGAGAAAGGGTGCGGGTGCGCTGCGACACATCGGACTTAACTGCAGCCTTAGAAGTCACCCAGTTAGCAAGAGCCTCTTCGCAGTCCTGAATGATAGCCTTGCTGGCATCGTATCCATCGTACGAGGCGCGAGTTTCGCCAGGGGTGACAGGAGTATCGTCGACAAGATCCAGAAGGTGCTTGCCGTAGCCAGCGATGATGGCAACCTTCTCGCAGTGCTCACGGAGGGCATCGAACTGGTACTGGAAAGCTGCCTTGAGCTTCTCGCGGGTGATATTGGAAAGCTGAGCTTCGGCCACAAGTGACTCGGCCTCTGCGCGAACCAGCTCTTGCTCTAGAACAACGATCCGAGGAGAGTTCGGGTCCTTGTACTTGAGCTTGGCGATCTCATCGGTGATCTTTTGTTTGCCTGTATGAAGCGGTGTAAGGATTATCAAGCCTGGAATATTCAAACAACGGAGATAGACTTACGGTCTCGGCTGGGCTGGACGGAGGCCTCAATGTTGCGGATGCTCTTGATGGTAACACGGTACTGATCATAACGATCCACATATAGGTCTTCTAACTCTCCGATCTCGTAGAGCAGCACACCAATTTTATCGGTGATGTCAGACACATCTTCGTCACAGTTTTCACCCCAGATAGAAAGTTGTTGCTACCGATATGTCAGCTACCATTACCAGATTCTGTGAACAGATTGCTCCCACATACTGCAGTCTCCATGCGCTCCTTCGCTACCATCTCCATGCTGCGCATAACATTCTTTTCC
Source organism: Aspergillus hancockii (assembly GCA_001696595.2). Lineage (NCBI taxonomy): Eukaryota > Fungi > Ascomycota > Eurotiomycetes > Eurotiales > Aspergillaceae > Aspergillus > Aspergillus hancockii. The sequence goes on along the minus strand of MBFL02000041.1, from coordinate 5,226 downwards.
ATCTTGACGAGCTGTGAAAGCTTCCTGGCAAGATCGGGGCCGAATGCCCCAGCAGCATTCTTACGGAAGGCATGACCTGCCCAGCGAGTGTTGTTAGCGCTGTTATCGTAGCAGTTTTGATTCAGTCGCCTCTAGAGCACCCCCGAGCTGGTTTCAAGGGATCTATTTGAGGCGAGGACGACTGATACCAGAAAACACTCACCAAAACCGCCTTTTCCAATCCATCTGTTTGTCTTGGTCGTGGACAACGGGGGAGGGGGATTCTCAATCTGCGAGGCGGTTGGCAAGCGCGATTGGCGCATAGAATAGGTGCGATGCATGGTCAAATTTTGTATAGGAAACTAGACGCAAGCGAACTGTAAAATGAGAGATTTCAGAGAAAAGGTCGCGGAAATTTGTTTGAATATGGACGATGCGGTTTCTTTCAAGGGTTGCTTTTGCGCAGGAGTGACGTGTACCAGTGGGCGCAACGGGATGCGACGGAAGGGCGAGAAGAAGGGAACTGCAACCGGACCGACACAGAGACCGGTAGGGTCTTTTAACAGAATGGTGACTAGGTCAGAGTCGATCCACGGAACGGTAGATGATACTTCGACTTTCTCTCTGGCTTCTTCCCCTTGTACCAGTAGGGAGATTGCAGTGGATGTTGCAACAGGAGAGCCGCTGGTGACGTCGAGACTACTGGTGTGACTAACCCGATTCGGAGGTCACGTTAGGCAGTGATGAACAATGATGACGATCGGAGGTTTCCAATTGACAAATGATGCTTACTCAATTGCAAGGAGTATTGCAGGGGGGAACTTTTGCAAAAATGAATTTCGGTAGGAGGGGAAGGAATCCGCTGGATACATAAGCTATGTTGTTGTAGCTCTTGATCGTCGAAAAAGCTAAGCCGTGATCTGCGACGTCATGCGAACCAAAGATTTTCTTTGGGGCAACACTGATGTCATCGATTCCCCCCGTCCACTCAATTTTTGAACGACGATGTAAAACTTTGACCAACGCATAACCCGAGGTTACTTTTATCATGGATCTCTACAAGAAATTTGACCAAGGATAAAAGAAAATGAAAGTAAGCACCAATTGAATTCATGTGTTACTATCCTTCTTTCACGGCGTTGTTACACCGATATATTTTGCCCACCATCTTGTACAACATCAGAATGCACGATATATGCTAGCTACTATATAAGGTTAAATTAGTGTATCAGACCGAGGCCAAATGATCGACTGTCTCCGCATTGGGGATCTTCAGATCCTGGATGCCAATGCATTGGCTCAAGAGCAGTATTACATTGGTTGCTGGCATGACTAGCAACTGTGGGGTGCCCCCGATCACCCACGGTTCTATTACATAACAACAAGAAATTTTTGAACTTTTATCCGGGGACCAGGAAAAAAGAAAAGGGAATTCATTCAGATTCAGAGAGTAGTCTAGTCTTCAGTTCTTCATCGTTCGTCGAGTTCTTCGTTTCTTACCGGTGACATCATCACCATCTCTAGACGATACCTCACGTGCACCGCGTTTAGTGCTCTTCTTGCCCTGTGCTGGTGAACCTGTAGAAGCACCGTTGCTTTCTGATTGCTCCATCAGCGTGGTCTCGGCTTCCTGGACTTGCGTAGACGGAAGCAATTCGCTCCCAGCTTCCTGCCGAAGTCGGTTAAATGCCTTTTCCATTCGGCTCTGGCCTCCGCTGCGGACACGGGGCGCAAAAGCACCTGCACCTTGAGGGCCCTGGAAGAATGCCGTAATGTTAGACTGCGTGCCTTCCTGCTCTCTGCGGTTCATATCACGGATAACTGGCACGAGTACCTCATCAGTCCGTTCCTGACCCCATCCGATGGTTGCCATGAGAAAATTTCGTAGGCCATGTAAATCGGGAACACCCCATTGGAAAGGGGAGGGATCGGAGTCCACCTCAGGCTCTAGGTATGCCACGTCGACCTGACCATCCGGGAAAGAAGGTGACAAAAATATCTTTGAAGCCTGTTTCTTGAACTTCTTGAAAAAAGCAGCATGTTCCCCATCAGACAGATTAATACCCATCTGGACTTGAGTCCACCAATCACGGAATTCTTCCAGACTAGAGAATTCGGTTAGAATTTCCAGCGCTGTCACAGGTCCAATCCCAGGTATGCCTTCTGTATAATCGCTGCCAAGTAAATGGGCAAAACTGATGAGTTTCCTTCGATGGAGAGCATATTCTTTCTCTAGATCAGAAGTAAGATAGCATTCGACAAATTTTCCTTGGTTGAACATGTTCTTATAAACACGTGTGCCCCCAAACAGAAAGATATCACTATCATCAGTGATGATCCCATCGACAAGGCCCAATGAGACCAACTCCGCACATTGAGCCTCAGCCTCCATTGGCGCGGTAATGTATGGTAGGCCAAACAGCGACAAGAGCTGTTGGCACTCAGCGATCATGACCTGCGTCACCTCATCTGCATCTCTGCGGTCCTTTTGTTGTTGCGACCGTAACTGTTTCAATTCCTGCTCGTAGTCAAACGCATTCTCAACGTGCGACGTCGAATTCAAAGTGGCCGCGAATCGAACGTGCTCTTCCCCTTCAGCTGCAAGCTGTCGCATTAACTCCTCATCTTCTGGATCAGAGAATCCCTCCTCTTCAACAAGATCGATAGGCTCATCGACCTGATGAGTCTGTGTTTCTATTTCAGGAACAACAACATCCGTCACTAGGTCTTTTGTATGTATTTCAACATCTTCAAACTCAGGAGATGGCGACGGCTGAGTACGCAGCATATTCGCCTGCTCAATACTGCTGGCCATTTCACCATGGGTAGTATATCCTCCAGTGACTGCATCAGCTGCAATAGAATCTTTTGCGGGGAGGTGAGTAGCTTCAGTAAGCACCGAATATTTCTCAAATGGCGTAGTGGCTACATTCGTTGCCGGAATTTCTATCCGGTCTGCAGCTTGTAAAACCTGACGGCTGTTGGGTTCCTCAAAGTCTGCTTCCAAGTCAATCACCTCATTCGCGTCCGGATGCTTGTCAACATCAATGACCTTGGGAGATTGACGGCTTTTCAGAAAAACATGATCTGGGGTCATAATTATATCCCGATAATTTTCCAAAGAGTTATCATCATTATCGGCAATGAACTCAGCGTTGGGACCGGCTCCAGAAAACCAAGGTGGCAACGGCAAATTGTCCTGCTTATGCTCGTCGGCTTCTTTTTCAAACCCACCAGCATGTTGGTCAAGCTCCTCATGCTGATGTTTCTTTGACTCGAAGGGTTTATCAAGCTTGATGGACTCAAAAGGCAGAGGCCCATCAAAAGTAGGCCTTTTCTCCAATGTAATGTTAGATGGCTCTTTCTTTGTTCTTTTCGACTGTACCAAGGCAGCTGCAAAGTCTAGGCCATCATCATCACTTCCAGCACTAAGACTCGGCGTTCTTTCTTTTGGTTGAGCTAGTGAAGCACTGCTGCGATTGATCGGGATTTCTGGCATGTCGTAATCTTGTTGATCTAGAGGCGGCGTTTTTTCCAGTGACATATTTATCGCTTTTTGGAGATCTTCATCTTCGTTCTCTCCGTTTCCCTCAAATATGCCATCTATAGCAGGACGACTATGATTATGTAGAACTCCATTCCCATCATCTTGGACAAAAAGGGAGTCATCTTCGACGTCCTGTGGCAAAGCATCCCGACTCTGGCTAGGTCTTTGCCCAGGGGTTCCTCGCATCTGCTGTCTGATTGATGCATCGAAGACACCATGTTTAAGGAAATTAAGCTTGGGAAGTCGGTTAAGACCTTCGATTGGCACATCTTCAAATCCTCCATCATCATCTGATTCCTCATCCTTTTCCGGTAGTGTGTCTTGCTTGCCATATTCGTCGACATCAATGGGTTTGTGCTCCTGCCCTTCGTCCTTACTACCCACGACACCCAGCACCCAGCCACCTTCAACAGCATTGTCTTTAACCAAGACATATTCCTTACCACGTTCTCCGGCAATCCGCTGGCCTGAATTATAGAAAGCTTCTTCACCATTCATGCCGTTAATGTTCATCAAACGTTGAGTAAGGTCGTTCCTCTCTTTCACCCTCTCAATTTGAAACTTTGAGAAAGCCATACGATCTGGAAACATGGTATCAAGTTGCTCCTTGGAATAGCCCATTCGCAGTCGGCTGCGTAGTCTAGCGGCGTTCAAGATATTGTACCGATCCGTAGCGGGGAGGCTGATGAAGAATGGGCTATCGAAATCGATCTTAGAAAAGTCGTATAGGTTGATGTCTTCACCTCTGTAAAATTGCTTGGCATACTCCTCAAGTTCTTCGCGAGACATGATCCGCGGATCATTCGGGGCTCCCATCTCTTCCAGCGAAACATGCAAATCCGGAAGATGGTAGGCATCCTTTTTTCTAAATGACCGAGATTGCTGCTTTTCCCTCTCCGTCATGCCGACCTCCTCGACATATACCGGATCGTCGGGGACTTGCTCTTTTTCCTTGGCTGCTTCATTTTTGCGTCTAGCTGCCTCCTCCTCCGCAGTCCTTTGCAACTGTACTGCGAGTAACTTCCCCGCCGTTCGTACAGCGTCCTCTCTGCGGCCTTCCCGTCTTTTCTTTCTGCCCGCTATTGTCTGCCGTTTCAATAGCGGAGCGCCGCCATCAAACACGAAGACTGGTTTAATACCGAAGAAAAGTAGCTTGCAGATCCGACGGAAAAAGCCAACAACATGAGAGTTACGAAGAGCGTTCCCTTCTTTATCACGTACGGCTTTCAAAAACTGATATATCCAGATCGATGCATCAACAGCTAAACGCTTCTTGTTGAGCGTCTCCAATTTTATAGGCCGCGCGCAAGGTTGCACGACGGTCCAAAGCCCATGGACACCCATGCTGACCTAGGAATGGTAAATCTAAGGTTGCGTCATAGTACTTGGTCAACATGACAAAATGGCACATTCATATACAATGCGTGAGTGATGCACATAGGCCCATATATTAACTAAGTTGTAAGCCTAGCCAGCGAGATCTCTCACAACATTGTGATAGATAAGAGTTGTTAATGCCCTCTCGAACTCGTGTCGCCACCCTATCGACACGAGACGCGATGTCACGTGCATCAATTATGACTCTTTTGAGAGTTTGCGTGTTGCCTGAGGCTTTTATTATTATATAATCTATTTTCGCTATCGATAACGTAATCGGTAAGCGAGCGACGCATGTAAGCGGGTGACGCGCCATCCGTGTT
>MBFL02000409.1:0-30060 GCA_001696595.2 Aspergillus hancockii | reverse complement strand
TCCTGTGGAGTACAGTTTGTTCCTGTCCGAGCCATTCCCATGCAGAGGAGGCGCATGGGTTTGACTCTTGTATTTGGTTCGTTGTCGATTAGTCGGGGCATGGTCGGGGGGTTCTCAGGGTGTGCGCCCTGATTGTTAGGGTTGACTGTTCGTAGGGGACAGATGGTGGCGTCGTCCTGTGTTCCGTACAAGATTCTGTGGTGTACGATGGGAGCCAAGGGTTGAGCATAGGAGTAGGAGTACTATATAGGTTATCCATTCCCCGCAGGTTCCTCTCTGTGGAACATACGTAATTATCGTTATGGGCGAATTGCCCGAGGATCTACACGAGTAGCTCTCCATTTAGATCAGAGAACGCGATGTGCAGCCGCGGTTGTCCCTTTCATGGCACCCAATGACGAACCGGTAACGACGGATTCCATCCGAACCTCAATCACCCATGTACCATTTCTTCGCTCTCATCATATGCGTGGAAAGGGCTACATACGACTCCATTATGATCCAGACACCAAGTTACCATGACAGGCATCGCTGATGCTCTCTGAGTAACCAACAGCGGATATTGTCCGGCAATGGCCGATAAACAGAACAAAACATATGACCGTCAGATGCAAGAATATCGCATGGTCGGCATACACTCCCCTTTGAACACAACTGCCCGAAATGAACAAGGTCTACACTTAATCTACAAGAGGGACAGAGGTCCAAGGACCTGACACGAAATAGGCCGGCCTTTCCCCCTCAATATCGTGCCTCAAGCCACCCACATCTTCTGTAGGAAAGCACTCTGACGACAGCCAAGTCCCTCTTCAGCAGCTCAGTGCTGAAAGAAGCAATCGGAGCCACCGGAAGGGCTTCGACTTTCCTCAGGGAAACTGATTTGTCGATCACTGGCCGCCGAACATTCCCCGCATTCTGCACTCCGCATTTCCCCCGGTCTTGAATGGTGACTTGCATGGCCGAGAAAGGAAGGTTGGGGCAGCATCGATATTCTCTAGTCGCTTTTCGTCTGATGATTGTTTGCGCCGACGGCTCTCTGGATAGACCGGGGTGATGGGCGGATTGGGGCCGAGTTTCTGTCTTTTCTTAGATTTTGCCTGGCAGATGGGGGTTTGTTGTATCGGGAGATATAAATTCGACCATGACTCGCACCTCAAGACTCAATATCATTCTCATCGCCGAGAAGTATCCCTATCGGCGCATACACTTTGTCCTAAATCCCAGAGACCATGACTCTCCCTACTCACCTACTGCTATTATGCACATCCTACCTCGCTCTCATCTCGGCCCTAACCCTCAACACCTTCCCCACCAAACCCCGAGTCTTCATCCTCTCGGACATTTCCAACGAACCCGACGATGCCCAGTCACTAGTCCGGTACCTAACCTACAGTAACCAATTCCAAACCGAAGGAATCGTAGCCACCACATCAACCTGGTTAAAGAACGAAACCCACCCAGAAGACATGCTCAGCATCATCGACGCCTATGCTAATGTCGTCGACAACCTGAACCGCCATGCACCTGCCGATGCGCAGTATCCATCCGCAGAGTATCTACGGGGTATCATTCGAAGCGGGCCTACAGTATGCTCCCCCATCCCGTTCACCTCACCATCCATCCATCCATCCATCCATCCATCCAACGACTAACATCGACCCAGACCTACGGCATGTCTGCCCTAACCCCAAACACCTCCCTCAGCCCAGGAACCCAACTCCTCCTCGACAAAATAGAATCCAACACCAACACCAACAAAACCTCACCCCTCTGGATCCTCGCCTGGGGCGGCACAAACACCCTCGCCCAAGCCCTCCACCACATCCACAAAACCCACCCCCCAGGCATAGCAACCCACCTCCGCTCCACCCTCCGCATCTACACCATCTCCGACCAAGACGACACCTCCGCCTACCTCCGACACAAATACCCCGACCTCTTCTACATATCCTCCATCCACGGCTGGAATCAATACCACCAATCCGCATGGGTCGGCATCTCCGGCGACGCATACTACAACTTCGATACCGGCGGCCCAAACAGCACGAAAGTAAGTCCGCCCTGGATCCGGGATAACATCCAAATTGGACCGTTGGGCGCTGTGTACCCGGACGTAGCCTTCATCGAAGAAGGGGACACGCCGTCGTTTTTGTATCTCATCCAGAATGGGTTAGGTGTACCCGAGCATCCTGAGTATGGGTCTTGGGGGGGACGGTATACGCTCGTCAACCCTAGTCGTGCGCATGGCCTGCAGTTTAACCACTACGGGGATGCGGAGGATGAAGTTGTGGGCGTCGACGGCGGGTTGTATAAGTCCAACAAGGCGACGATTTGGCGGTGGCGGGATGCGTACCAGAATGATTTTGCGGCGCGGATGCGCTGGACTTTGTCTGGTGATGCTGGGGGAGGGAATCATCATCCTGTTGTGGTGGTTAATGGGAGTTCGGGGCTGGGGCCGGCGTCGGTAGTTGGGAGTGCTGGGGGAGTTGTGGTTTTGGATGCGGGGGAGTCGGTCGATCCTGATGGGGATGAGTTGAGTTTTAGGTGGGTCTATTATCCGGAGCCGAGTGGGATTAATGGGGCGCCGAAGGTAAACGTCACGGTTTTGGGGGAGCGTGGGGAAGGGGTTAGGATTCCTGTTCCTGATATCAAGCGGAGTTGTGATGTTACGGAGCGTTGTGATTTGTTTCATTTTGTGTTGGAGGTGACGGATTCCGGGACGCCGGCGTTGACGACTTATCGGCGGATATTGCTGCATGTGGTTAAGGAGGGTGGATATTAGTCAGGGGGAGGTGTAAATGCGATTCTAATTTGTGAGGAACGGGTCCCAAGCCATGTCATGTTATATTAAAATTATGTTGGAGGGGTCCATTAACCGTTAACGCCGTCCCAGCCGGGGATGTAAATCATGCAACATACAAAGTCCGCGTGGTCCAGTATTGCGGTAACATCATTTGCCCAAGTCGTCTTCCGACGACACACGCTCCATATCGCCCTCCAGGCTCTCGTTGTAAAGCATCTTAGGGTTGAACGCAAGCGATCCCCGCGGCACGAAAGTCGACAAGAATACTAGTCCCGATATGATCGTAAACTGGACACAGGCAACATTCTGGATGGCGGCGTAGATGTTCCCACCGTGCTCCGACCCTCCAGTCTCGCTGTACACGCGATCAATGTAGCTTCCGAGAATCGGCGACGTGATCGCGTAGATGATGATATAGGTCGAGTACAGGAACGCCATCACCGCACCGAGCGCAGAGACGTTCTGCGTCCTCGATTCGACCCGTGCTAACGTGGCTTGGATATAAGCAGCGAGTGAGACATCGCCCGCGGCCCATCCAAAAGAAATGGGAATTAAGGTCGCCGCAGCCATCCAGGCCGCGCTAATCTGCAAAGGTTGTGGCCGCCAATATGGTAGATACCAAGTGATGAGGAGCAGAATGGCATCGAGACGCAGCCAGGGCATCGGCGTCGTCACCAGATTCGTGAAAAGGATGACAAAGAGCGCGCCGAAAAGCTCCCCGAGATTCGAGCCACCCACGATAATCTGTGACCAGGCGGCATTACCCAAGTACCGACGAGCAACTGCGGGCGCGACGGCGTTCTCCAGGTAACGATGAGCGTACAGCGCAACAGAGTATCCCGGAACTAGCCAGACAAATTTGCGTGAGGTAAAGAGAATACGGGCACCTGTCCAGATAGACTCGGCGAAGAGCCAAAAGCCGACCGTCACCGCCTTAATATACGGCGGCTGACGTTCGAGAACTGGGGAATCCTGACGTTCAAATGTGTGATCGTCGGTGAGGAGGAACCAGGAAATAGCTGCCATCGCGAAACAAACCGGGGTAATCAGGAAAGAGTAGTTGTTTCCAAAGTACGGAATCAAGGCCAATCCCGTACAGAACGCACCACTCGTGCCGGAAACTTCGTAGAAGATGTGCACCAAGGCGTCCAAATGGCGTAGCTTTTTGACATGGCCCCCAACAATATCTCGGGGAATCACTCGGCGCATCAGTTCCACCATGCCGTAAGCAATTCCCGCAACACAATAGACCGGGATCATGCCATCGGTGTTGTAATCGCCATAGTAATAGAAATCATGGTCGGGATGATGGTCGCGATAGGTTGCAGGTACAAATGTGCCCCCAGTACTGGCATCAATGATCAGGAGAAGGGCACTCAAGAGCGCGAAGACTAGCACCGCACTGGAAAGGACAATTCGAGAGGGGAATCTCCGGATCAGTGGGGCAATCAAAATTGAGCCGACACACTGGCACGCTTGGTTCAGGCCAACCATAAGCCCGACCCGCTGAAATGTCTTTGCGGGTGTCTTAGTGCGCATAGCATCGTAGTCATAACGATTCGTCGCGAGAGCCACAATTGAGCCGTTGAAGGCTTCCAGGCCGAATTTGTAGATCATTATACCGAGGATATAGAAGGCCACATTCCGTCTCTCCCGTGGAGCGAAAGCATACCAGCCTTCTCGAACCGCATTGACGAAAAAGGGTGCCATACTTTTTGGCGTTCCATAGTATTATGGAGGCATATCAATCTCCGTAAAAAGATCGTCAGGGAAGTGACCTGAGACAGTCGCCATGATATAAATTATCCTGTTGAGCAGCGCACTTGAATTTACCAGTACCATCTTGGCATTCATCTCACCACCAAGGGGTGGCTGTCACTAACCATTGTGCCTCCAGTAAGCCCCAGTCTGGTCTGCAACTTGGCAGGGGTCCCGAACAAATGCGAACGCGACGCCAGGGCACGTTGGAGAGTGCCGACCGTATTGCGGAGGGGCATGGCTTGGGAATCGGTCACCACGCTCTGCATATAGTGAGTCAGAACTCGGTGCAAGTAGCGGTTACAGTGATACGAGCATAAGAAAAGGGTCTTGGCCGTGCCATTTGGGGGAATCGAAGCACGCTCCCGGGCCACGTGCAGCGCCCTCCAAGAACAGCTAGTCACATTTGGAATCGTCGTGTCGAATAGAGATGGCCCACGCTTAACCCCCTGTTCGTCGCGTTCTACGTCCCTCTATATATATGTAACCATTGCATCGCATTGAACAACGGCTACATTGTGGTCTAGGCTCACCACCCATTTCTCTTTGTTCTCATTCCATACATTTCCTTTGTACCACTTACACAGGTTCCAAGTTAGATTGTACTCCCTAGCGAGGGCCAATCAACCAGTAGAACAGGCGATTGGTATAGTATCAATGATGAATGAACAGAAGAACCGGATAACGCGTCGTGATGCAATGATAACTATTTTATCTCTGTTCTCCTAGAATACGAACAAACCCAATGCCTAAACTGCCGTGGCTGATTTCCATCGACCTGGCATACAAGATTGCTACCCATGTCACGTCACACTACAGCCTTGTCTTTCACCGAGATTTGAAATCCTCCTCCTACCCCAGTTCTATTTCGAAATTGATGGCGAAAGATAACCCGTGCTAGCTATACATATCTCATTAGTGCTTATATGACTACGCACACAGATACAGCGCCGAGGGCGGAGTTTGCTGTGATACGTTTACCCAGCCATTGATTGGCATGTTCACGATTACCCCGGAGAGTCCGAGATTATTCCTGCCTACGCTGGGGTGTCCACCGCTGTTCTGCTGTGTCGGTGTTTGCCCCGTACAAGTACCGAAAAGTAGAGCCTCTCCGTTACGATTATCCGCACCTTAAGTCATTCCCCCCAATTCTCCCCAATGCAGTGGCAGGTCTTCGGGGTTTTCATTCAGGATCAAATTTCGATGCCAGCTCACCCGCGACGGAACAGGTTATGGATCCTCAGTATTTTCGCCAGAAATCTCTCCGTCGTTGTCCAATCGAGTCACTCTCCAAAGATCTCGGCTTTAGACATGCCATAGTACTCGTAGAGATCTAAATACCCTTACTAGTTGATTCTTTATTCAAACACGTTCAACATTGTCCCTCAAGTGTAGCCCAGTACTCCGCACTCGTCCATCAACCCTCACAACTTGAGTCGCCCGAGGTGACGAGTATAAACTATTTTCACATCAACAAGGATAGTGCTAAGCAATCAATGGTAAAACGCTCCTTAAGGCAGGATGGAATGACGGGGGAGCACAAATCCTCATCTCGCGCGCGGCCTTCGCAGCTGCTTCAGATCCAGTAAATCTTGTTGAACTCTGCAGTAGGGGCTTAGGTGTAGGAGCTCAGAAACAACGAAACGATTCATAGGGACTGACCTTGACTGGACTGACTCTAGAGACATGTAGAAAATATGACGCCTTATATACAGAAGCTTAAGCAAAGCATCTCTCATATAGGAATATGTCCGGATCAATAAAACAATCACATCAACGAAATAACGAGAATCTCCATATGGCTTGGCTGCAAACGGAATAATTCAACAAATCTATGTTGTGGTAGGTGAAAACCTTTCTTGTAATGTTTTATTTCTACATTGATTATTGTGTTCTATATAGAAAAATCGGGGATCATTTAAAATATGGGTGACTCATAAGGCTAGTATTCAGCGGTTGTTGCATGTTCCGGAATGAGGATGAAAATATAAGTATGTTGCTGCCACTGAGGCTCCTACGCCACCTAGTCCGCTCCCAAGATGACCTAATTCCATTTCCTTGAACTTTCTGAGACTTTTAGATGGATTAATTATTGGATCAGGCCATTCAGCGTCCGATCTTCTAGCCGCGGTCGAAATGTTGTGGTGTACTATCTCGAGCATTGGCAGATGATTACCTGCATGGCACGAGGACCAGTGTCCAGCTGGACATCAAAACCAAGCGATTGACTGGTTTCTACCCCGTTGTTATTCCAAAAACTTTGCAGATGAGGACACTTAAGAGTTCTTATCAGACGCTCAAAGCTCTATTTAAAAAACTTCCCGTTTAATATATCTCGTTTGCGGCGGGAAATAGGTAAAAATAATTCAAAACCATGGCCGTTTCTTCTAACCCTCTTTACCTATGAAGCAACAAATATTTCTCCGCCACCAGTCGAGACATGCCGCAGAATGACGAAATGTTGCTAACTAGCTTCAGATTGACTCCGAGGGCATAATCAGATGACTCGAGACGATTGCCAATGGCAGCTGACGATCCCTTTAGTCTCTTTAGCCCTACTTTGGGGCGGAGTTTGTTTTGTGGATGCATCCGAGTGAGTTGGGGTAAAGATAGAGATACGTCCTTTTAAGTGCGGGGTCTGAGAGAAATTCTTCGAGGTTCAAACGTTGGTCTTCTTAAATGAAATGAGTGTAAATTCATTTGAAACCCTAGAACAAGAAACGACCAAAAACATGCGAAGAAGACAGAGTGCTGAGCTCTGTGTCAATAGCGCAGATGACAATGATCTTGTGTAGTGCACAATGATATCCGTGCCTAAGTGTTCAATGAATAATGTACCCAACCAATAGAGGTCGATACGTGTGGGCATTGTTTGCCTTATCTTCGAAGCTGCCCAATAGTGGAAGGCAAATGTTTTCTTGGGTTACGCCAGCCCAGACTGAATAAGAAACCGTCTACTGTACTCCATCCTGTACGGTGTGCAGATCCCAAACTAAAATTGCGGTTATCTCGAAGGGCGAAGTACCTGCAAGGTACTCGACCCAACCAGCGTTTAGCGAGGGGCCCCACAAGTACCACTTAGGTACTGTTTCACCTCCACCGCCTTCTGATATGACACCTTTTTCGCATTTCTCACCCTCGTTTCGCCGTCTTCAACTGGCGCGTGACGGCCTAACGAGCTAAAGAGATTTCCTTTATCCTCTCACCCGTCTGTCAATATATTTTTCTTTCTTTCCTCTTGTCTAACTATGGGGTGGTATCTTTGCTCTGCGGTATTGGGTTGAGGCCTTTATCTCGCTAGTCGCGACCAAGATCCTTGACCAGAGAATAGAAGGGAGAAGAGTTATATCTCCGACTCAGATATCTACGAAATAAGTCTAGATCTGTACTCTTCGGAAGATTTCTTGTCGATTGTGTTGCGATTGGGGGATATCGTACGACACAACGGGGTATTCGAGAACGTCCTTACCCAGGTCTTTTTTTTTTTTTTTTTTTGGTTGTAACTGGGTGATTCAGTTGCGAGGAAGATCCTGGGTGGTTTAAAGATCGCAATAATTTGCTGGTCCTGCTGGTTATTTGGTCAACGGCACGTGGACACCGATCGTGACAATGACGGCCGCGGAGGCAACAACCCCCAGTGAACATCCCGACACTGGCTCTCAAAGGCCACCCTCCGGTCGCTGGTGGGGGAAACTATTCCGGCCCTCGTCAATCAGCAACTCTGATGCTAATCGAGAGAACCTTAACTATCGCTCTAAATCAACATTGGGGATCCTCAGTGACAAGCAAACCGATGAAGTGCCAGGTGAGTGTTGCAGTCCAACCCACATGACAATATAGCAGAATATACACTGACACAGACGGTAGGAACGGTTCTCTTGCTATCTTCCAACCGCAATGAGCCATTGGGGCTGAGGCATCAGCCACAGCGGACCTCCCATTCGTCCCTGCCATCTCCATACCCCCCGTCGCGTTCGTCTTCGCGTACCTCCGCTCGGCCGTCGAAGAAGAAAACTGCAGATGGCCAGATTGTGCTGGAACCGCAGCCGGACGATTCGATGAATGATCCATTGAATTGGCCGGTCTGGCGTCGTGATGCTGCATTGCTCTCCCTAGGGTTCTACTGTTTGATGGGAGGCGGCATGACTCCCATCCTGGCCGCGGGTTTCAATGACGTGGCGGGTACTTATGATGTATCTACCCAGCAAGTGGCCTACACGACCGGCCTCTATATGCTAGGACTCGGCGTGGGATCGGTAGTAATGTCGCCGACCGCAATACTATATGGAAAGAGACCAGTTTATCTGCTGGGTGCTACGCTTTTTGTGATCTCGGCAATTTGGTGTGCGTTGTCTCCTAATTACCCTAGTCTAGTGGTTGCCCGCGTTTTTCAAGGTATCGCCGTGAGCCCCGTTGAGTGTCTACCATCGGCGACCATTGCTGAGATTTACTTCTTGCACGAGCGGGCCTATCGAGTGGGCATTTACACCCTTCTCCTCCTGGGGGGCAAAAATTTGATCCCCTTAGTGAGTGCTGCGATCATTGGGAATCTGGGGTGGCGCTGGGTGTTTTGGATCGTTGCGATGGTCGTAGGAGCTTGCCTAGTACTCTTGTTTTTCTTCGCCCCGGAAACATTTTGGGATCGTACCCCCCGCCCTCGGGCGCGCAAGCGCCCGCATTTATATCGAAGTGTGTCAGATCTGGTCTCCCATGGCATCCGGGGTCGCCCGATCCATGTACAGCGCCTCGAAGATCCCCTCCCGGACAATCACCCAGACTCCGTCGTGTCCAAGAGGTCGAAGAAGGGCCATGTGGGGTTCGTAGAGGACCCGTCTGAGGTGGGCAATCATTTAAACGAGAAGGAAGAGGAGCCTCAAGACCATGACTGCGCGTCAGCAGCACCCGACACCTCAGGCGAGGCCCGTGCTACAGCAGGCTTCGCGCACAGCTCCGATCCGGAGAAATCTGACGGGCTTCTGCACCCTCCTGCTCCTGTCGCTTCGCGTCCCGAGCGTTCGGCCGATCCGGAAATTGGCCGGCAGCCCACGGTATCCCCAGCCCGCAGCGAGTCGCTTGATCCGAGTAAACCGGTCAGTGCGTCAGTTCATTATACCAACCGGCTTCGAGAGCGACCCCCGATGCCGTACCTACACTATCTCCGGGTCTGGAACGGGCGCATCTCCCATGATCGCTGGCTCCGAGTGGCCGTGCGCCCATTCATCCTGTTTACCTATCCGGCTGTGCTGTGGTCGACGGTTGTCTACGCGCTGTCCGTTGGGTGGCTGATCGTACTATCCGAGTCCGTCGCGCACATATACGAAGGGAAACACAACTATAATTTCACAGCCTTACAGGTGGGGCTGGTGTACATCTCGCCGTTTGTGGGCGGCTTGCTGGGAACTGCCGTGGCCGGCAAAGTATCTGACGTGATTGTCCAATACATGACACGGCGCAATGGCGGGGTGTACGAACCGGAATTTCGGCTGGTGATGGCGATTCCGATCGCACTGTCCACTACGGCCGGCCTCATGGCCTTTGGATGGAGCGCAGAGGAAAAGGATTCGTGGATTGTGCCCACGATCTTTTTCGGTCTCGTTTCATTTGGGTGCTGTCTCGGCAGCACGACGTCGATCACGTTCTGTGTCGATAGCTATCGCCAGTACGCCGGGGAGGCATTGGTGACCTTGAACTGGAGCAAAAGTGAGCCCCCCATGTTTCTTTGATTCTCATTTTCTCGCGGCAGACGACTAATAACCATCTTCCAGATGTCTTCCATGGATTGATCTTCTCTCTCTTCATTGTCGACTGGCTGGAGGCGGATGGCTCCCGGACCGTGTTCCTCGCCCTCGGCAGCATTCAACTCGGGTGCCTTCTCTTCTCGATTCCCATGTATATTTACGGCAAGCGAGCTCGGATGTGGACCGTCCGGAAACGCCTGATGGAGCAATGGTAGACATGCTGTTTACGCCTGTTGGCGCTCTCATTCTATAAATGAGAGTTATTTATTTGATGTGTGATGCTTGATCCCATTGGTCTGGTTGACGTTGTACATATGCATTTGTTACGTCGTTGGGCCGTCATGATGTGCATTGATAGACATATACTAGAGAGTATCGAGTGATCTTTCAATTTGGACATTTGTTTTTCCGACATCAAATTAATAGACTTGTAACAAAACGCCACCCCTCAGCCACGTGCATCGAGATTCTAGAACGCTTGGCCGGGCTGATGCCTCAGGCAGCAAGAAGAAATAAGAATGGGGCCAAGGAGACTGGCTGTGGAATTAGTCACTTTAGTCCCAGAGCATTGAATCATCGGCGACGGCGTCCGCCATTCATTGGCGATAGAGCCCCTCGAATGGATCTCTAGGGTGTTGAAATCGTGCATGTGCATCGATTTATTAGACCCTGGGAAGCGATCCGGTAGTGCGGAAAGGGCTGAGTGGCACAGTTGCCAATTTGATTGACATGGCGTTCTGCACGCTGAGTGGCGGCACATTGACCCGAGAATCCAGGCCGACTGCCCGTTTCCTAATGAGATGCTAGCGTACCTCTGCAAGTGATCCTGTGAGAAACCGGAAAACCTTGAAAGCTGCAGTGCTTTCGCATGTCATTTCATCATCTACCCCACCCGCGACGATCTCCAATCATGGCACTCAAGATCACGACGACTCCCGAATCGCAAGGGCAGAGATTTTTATCTATTTCCCTCGCTTATTTAATGGTCCGCTACAGGTACGCCCAATCGGCCTGTGTTGCGGGGAACCATACAAGCAAGATGACCGGATTGACCTTTTGATTTGGATGTGGATTACCTCACTGCGGCTGGGATCTGTCATTTGCGGGATCTTTCCCTCTTCGCGTCGCCACAGACGAGAGAGCCTTTCAGGGTCAGGCAACAAACCAATTTTTACGCCGATGCTGTTGGTGGTTGCGGCTTTTCATTTATCAACTGCGGTGGGTTTCCTCCTTTTGTTTTTCTTTTCTTTTCTTATTATATTTAATTTTCTGGTTTCTCTACCGTGGAATTCCAGCACCAAAGCCACGACGACTCTCCCGATCTCTTGGCACATGCCGCGACTGCATATTAAACCGGTTTCTTGTTTGAGGACATTATTCATAAAACTCATTTAATTCCCCTCCGGTTTTAGCCCTTGTTGAATTTTTTGGTCTTTCCGCTCTTTGCTGCCCTTGTTACACCGTACGGTCCATCGCGACGCTTGTTTCTACCAACAAATTGTCCGTTCTCGACGAAGGGGCTAACGATGGAGCGCGAATAAGCCGACCCAACGACTGATCTTGACTCTCGCTGTATACGCAAATCCTCCCTCCCCTCTCGTTCCGACCGCCCTAACTGTTACTCTAAAATCATGGAGTCCGGTCATCGGAATGCCGACCACAACGTCGGTCGCAGAGTCCGCGAACTCTACCGCTATTTTCAACCAGAGCGAATCCCTGTCAAACGGAGCTTGACTTCGAGCAGCAATAGCTCTCCTTTTTCGGGTACGGGTCCAGCTCAAGACTCGTCTCTACCAACCCCTCCCTCACCGTCGATCTCGTCGCATCCATCATTACCGGCTCCTATCGGCGAAGCCTCTGCTGTCATCCCCGAAGAGACTTTGGTTCTGGGCAATGCCAATACGACGTTGACATCATTCGCACAATTAGCTGCCTTGCGTCTTGATGTCGAGCGTGTGCTGATTAGGTGGGTAGATTCCGATATGTTTTGTATGGAAATGTGGATTCTAACCAATGTGCGGTCTAGTGTGTCGGACCGTAAGTCACAATTCATCCTTGCGCAATCAACGCGGTCGTCCACCACTCCGAACAAACCTGGGTCGGAGGTAGATGGATACTGGGCCGGTTGTTGCACTATCTCCACCGAAGCGTGGAAGATGTGCTCGGTATGTGTCGCTCGCTCCTGAGAATCAACATGTTGACTTGCTCATTGGCTCGTTTCTAATCTAGGCTACGGTAGCGCTCGGCCCCTCCAAACGAGACGAAGGCAAATGCAAATTCTTGGTGATAGACGATTTAAGCCAGGATGACCAATACAAGGACCTACCGTTTGTACGGGAGGACCCCCATTATCGGTTTTACGCAGGAACTCCTTTGACAACGGAGACCAATATTAATATCGGCTGTCTTTTCGTTCTCGATACGAAAACGCACAATGGATTGACTGAGCCCGATAAAGAGACCATGAGAACGTTGAGTATGCTCATTATGGATTATCTGCGAGTGAGCCGCCAGGCTTCCGAGGGGAGACGTGCCACCCGGCTCTCCCGTGGTCTGAGTTGTTTTGTGGAAGGGAGCTCCAGCTTCGTGGATGTCTCCCATCTTTCCTATGCGGGGAGCTTCGCTGCTGTGCCCGGCACACCTCAATCGTCCAACCTAAGGACTAATCATCTCTCGGTCGGTTCGCTCAACAGCTTAGAGCTCCTGTCTCGACGGTCTCAGAGTAGCGATGCGCGTTCGATCAGTTCAGTTTCCGAAGGTAGAGGGGACTCCGGCTTGTCGCCACTGCCCGATTGGTGGTCGGGCAATCGGCGGAATCAACGGCTGGAGGAGTCGCACGGTAACTCCTGGGTCTTTAAGCGGGCGGCCAATCTACTTCGGGAGAGCCTTGAACTGGGCGAGGAGGGCGGCGTGATTTTCTTGGAGGCCGGCAATACCCCAATGCTAGATATGGAAAGCGGAAGCGACTGCTCCGCGGAGAGCACTTCTCCGGCTCCCGTTTTAGCGATCTCGACCAATGATGACCCGTTCGCCCCAGGCCCAGGCTCTACGAATCTCTACCCGGCGTCCAATTTCGATAGTGCATTTCTCAATCAACTGCTTCGCCGGTATACGAAAGGGAAGCTGTGGTCCTTCCACCAGGACGGGTTGCTCTCCAGCTCCGACGACGAAAAACCTACTCAAAGTCGTTCCCGCACCACACGAACCCCCGAAATAACCAAGGGCAGTGGGAAGAAGTGGAAGTCCCTCGAAAACTCCCTGTTAAACCTATATTTCCCGAACGCAACACAGGTTCTTTTCGTGCCCCTATGGAACGCTGCCACCTCGCAATGGTTTTCGGGGTGCTTTTGTTGGAATACAGTCGAAACGCGCGTCTTCAATCCGTCTGTGGAGCTGAGCTCTGTTTTGGGCTTTGGATCTTCAATTATGGCAGAGTACAGTCGGGTGGAATCGCTCATTTCCGACCGTCAAAAGGGTGACTTCATCGGTAGTATATCGTAAGTATTTTACAGGCACTTTCACATCTCCCCTTTCGAGTGTTAACCCGTATACTTCTGCACAGGCACGAACTACGTAGCCCCTTGCATGGCATTCTTGCAGCTGCGGAGTTCCTCGGCGGAACGAAGCTCGATGATTTTCAAGGCTCACTTCTGGAAACCATCGATGCATGCGGGCGGACTTTGCTGGATACGATGAACCAAGTCTTGGATTACAGTAAGATTGTCTCATTGGAGAAGTCATGGCGCCACATCAAGTGCGATCGAGCTTCGCCATCGGATATCCGGGCGTCGGATCGATTCTCGGCGCATCTGGATACCTATGTGGCGACGGATCTCGCCCTCCTGACAGAGGAAGTCGTGGAGGGAGTGTGTTTAGGACATGCGTACGGCCAAAAGGCCACCGTCTTCTCTGATCAGCCTGTGGTGGTATCCCCTACCGCGGTTCCGCACTCCAGAACCAGCGAAGGGAGCTTACCCAACCCTCGGCCTGAAGTTGATGTGGTCCTGAACATTGCACATAACGATTGGATGTATCAGACCCAACCGGGAGCTTTGCGGCGCATTATCATGAATGTCTTCGGCAACGCGATGAAGTACACGGACTCTGGTCGGGTTTCAGTACGCTTGGAGGTGAGCGAGGCAGACGGTCGACGATCTGGCACAGAGGAGTTGGTGACTTTGCTCGTATCCGACACCGGGAAAGGCATTTCGGAAGAGTTTCTACGGGGGCGCTTGTATACCCCGTTTGCCCAGGAGGATACTCTGGCTGTCGGAACTGGCTTAGGATTGTCCATAGTCCGAAGTCTTGTGAAATCGTTGAATGGTCGCATCGATATCAATAGCACCTTGGGCGAGGGAACTACTGTAAAGGTCACTCTACCACTCTTGCGACCGGGCGTCGAAGATATCGCGGAGGACCCGTTAACTCCACGCTCGCCATCCGCAAAAGAAAAGGATGCCCCCACTGAAGGCCGCCTTCGGTGGGACAGTCACGGTGGTCGACGGGTCGGTATTGTAGGTGTGGAGCTCGACGAGATAGCAGGGCATCCCTTGTGGTCCGTTATCGGGCGTTATCTGACGGAGTGGTACGGCCTCGAGCTGGTCTCATGGTCGTCTCGTACCCAGGTCGATATCGCCTTGGCCGATGGACCTACTTTCTCTGCGGGCATGAAGCACCAGTTTGCAACCAGAGTTCCGGCACTTCTTATTTTCTGCGACAAGTCCATTGAGCGGGTCACCACACTTAACGAATGCTCTTCTCTCGCCAGCATAGTAAACGTCATTCGCCCACCATGCGGTCCGCACAAACTTGCTCGAAGCATTCGCAAGTGTCTTGATGCGCAATCTGGAAATACCTCAATCTCAAAACCCATCGCTCTTCCAGAACGTCCCAAATTCCTATACGTGGACAAACGCAAGCCAGATTCCTCAGTAGCCGACTTGTCACACGACAATGTGGATTTAGTGCCCGCCATGACCATCAGCTCTGGCGCCTCATCATCTCTGGAATCAACACATTCACCAACACAGAGTGATATTGTGGATCCCCTGCCGACCATCACATCTCCCTCCTCGTCGGTACGACATCCGTCGCCGCCAGGGACCAAAGAATCAGAACTCAAACCGCAGGAACTAGCGCGCGTCCTCGTAGTGGATGACAATGCCATCAACCTCAGTTTGATGCTGACATTCATGAAAAAGCGTAACCTGGCCACACTGGACTCTGCCGAGAACGGAAAAGTAGCGGTCGACGCCGTAGAAAAGCTGCAACAAGGGTATGATTTGATCTTCATGGGTAAGTTCCTGTCTCTTCAGACCCCGGATAGGAACACAACACATCTAACCAAATTCACAATAGACATCTCCATGCCCATCATGAACGGTTTCGAGGCCACGAGGGCAATCCGAGCCATTGAAAAAGAACGCGCCTGCAGCAAACCCGCCACGATCATCGCGCTCACGGGGCTCAGCAGCTCGCGCGATGAGTCCGAAGCTCTCACATCCGGCGTCGACCTGTTCCTCACCAAACCGGTTTCGTTCAGGGAAGTCTCGCGACTACTGGATGAATGGGCCGAAAAGGACCTTCGTAACCGGTGTTTCTCATGATTTGATCTTTTCTGACTGAAGGTGTTGGTTAAGGATTCAAATACGTTCCTTTAATTTTTATTTTATTTTTTTTATTGCCTTTGCATCTACCTTTGGTGGCTTTTGGCTTAATCTGGTGTTTGGGTCGCATATGGATTACATATATTCTTCAACTGTCACAAGTGATACCCCATGCATGATGATAATATACGAGTCAATTCATTTTCACTTTACGACGAGTCTAGTTTTTCAAGATAGTGATCGTATGTCTAATATGTTACCTGAAGTCGCATGCCGACAGCGTAAATACATACAATCCAGTCGCTCCAGAGAGGAAATGTCAATTCCACGTCATTTTAATACTCCCCTGTCCATCTAATTGAGGCAAAAGCTAGTTCGTCGCAGCAAGTATGTCCCAACGTGCCGACTCCTCGAACCCGGGGCGTGGTGACTTTGCCCAGCTCTCTTTCCACTATACTACTCCGCAACTTGTCCAGTGTAGCCCGCCCCTCCATGTGTGGAATTCAAAAAAAAAAAAAAAAAAAAAAAAAGAAAGAGGTATAATCTACCGTACACGATAAGCCTTTATAAACAAGCTGAAGACTCATGTCACTCCTGCAATCCCGCAACAAACAGCTCAAACAGTCTTTAGTCCATCAACATACGCCGACTTAGGCTGCAAAGTAAAGGCATCAGGCATCGAAGACAATACTTCAATCACATTAATTGCATCCCGACTATACCGATCCGCAAACCTCGTCAAATCAGGGACCTTCAGCAAGCTAGCCTTAACCCGATTTTCAAATATGGCCCTGCGAATAGCAACACCCACCGGCTGACTGAAACTCCGGGAAAACGTTGACATTGCGACGGCGATAGGGACATATTCTGGCGGTTGGCATGAGCCCTAGATGGAGAAGGCTAGGGCAAGGATGCTCATCCCGAGGCCGGGTCTGGGGACTAGCGTTAGATATATCTAGGCGGGGATGCTAGTTTCCACGTTGAGGAGGCATGCTATTCCGAAGCCTAAGGTAGAGAAAGCCCAGCGATATTGGATTCTGGTGATGGGAGCGATAGTGAAGGTTGCTGGGAATAAGGCTGCGCCTGTGATGATGGGTTGTGTCCTTTGATGGCCTTGAAGTAGATCGGTAGGTAATACAAGCCACACCAGAGCAGAAGACCTGTGGAGAAATAGCAGCCGAAGGAAGAAAGCGCCAAGGCGTTCGCGAAGATGGTCTGTGGAATGAGCAGATAGGCCGCGAAACGATATTCGTAGCTCACAAACAGGATCAGGCCTGCAATGCGTTTTATCACTGGGACCAGAGTGTGGACGGAGTTCCATGGGTACATGATTCCGCCCCAGGACAGGGGTATCAGGAACGAGCTGGTGAGCATGCCAATCGAGTCGATCATTCGGCACTGAATCAGAAAGGACTCAGTGGGTGAGCCCAGAAGCATGAAAAACATGACCAATGCGGAGCCAATTCCGATAAAAGGGAAATTGATGTAAAAGATCCAACGCTGCAAATGTTTAAAATAGCTAAATTTCACTCGAAACTGGATAGCTATACCCAGGTCGACTTCTCAGCAAAGGCTCCGCCAAGCACAGGTCCCACGACCGATCCTAATGCCCACGTGGCACTAAGAAGACCAAAGTATTTTGCACGATATCCCAAGGGTACGTAGTCCGCGATCAGCACACCTATTAGGGTGATGATGCCGCTGCCCCGAACCCCTTGAAGAGAGCGACCAAAGACCAAGGAGGTGTAACACATCGTACGTGGTCGCGGCAACGAGAACGCCGGCAAAGAATAGTAGAATAGATAGCAAAACGAAGATTTTGCGACTGAAGAGAGCAGTGTCCTGCGGATGAATAGCAAAGGGAAATATCAACGAAATGGTGAGTGAGACGTAAGAATCACTATTCCCGACGCAAAGCCCACTGCGTATAGTACCCCAGGTTTAGGTTTTGACATATCCCTGTGGACGCAAGGGAGTTGGGATATGGTCCGGGGTCTCTTTTAAGACATGTCCATGCGATACCGTTTAGTTGGTTCGGGACTGGCCCACATTGGGTTAAATAGACTGAGGAGCAAATATACACCCAGCGGCTAAAATGAGCCTGCGGGTGTATGATGGAGGAGTGTAGCAAGGGAATAAAGACAATTCGAGTAATGGGATGGTGGTAAAGAGTCCAGGTATCATTTCTCAATGTAAAGATATTAAAGGTTCTATGTAATGCGACGCACGCACGATCGCTGTGAAATATGCAAGCATGCTATGCTAATCATTAAACTAATGGAAGAAATTAATAGCGCTCAATAAGCCAATTCCTCCTCAGGTCATCATTCATGGATAGTAAACGTTTACTCTCGATGCGCTTGACGATGATGTAGTTCTTGACGAGTGTTTCGCCGATGACCCCCTGAAGAGCAGGGTCTAATTCCAAGGCTTCAAGACTTTGGGAGAGAGTTTTTGGAAGCTCAGTTTTGATGCCGAGGGCTTCGCGCTCGGCTGATGAGAGCTTGGCTGCGTCGTCTGGTTTGATTTGTGAGTTTTTTGTACTCCTTGGATGAATAGGATATGACAGGGAGACTTACAGATGCAGTCCTTGGCAGTGAGAGCTAGGCTCTCCTTCACACCAAGGTAACCGGCTGAGAGGAAAGCGGCCATGGCTAGGTACATGTTGGCGAGCCCATCAAGCGTTTTGATTTCCCAATGGCCCGGGGAGATCTTGCGAATGGGAGTTTCGCGGTTCTGTGTACCCCAAGTGACCCATTCACTGCCAGCCCAAAGACCCGACTGGACGCGGTCATAGCTTACATCCTGCGACAGGGTGAAAGCCGCCAAGGCTGGGTAGTGGCGCATAATGCCGGCGAGGAAGGCGTCTTCCTTAATGGGAGGCCAGATAGAGACGTGAGCGTGGGACGCCGAGCCAGCGGCGTGGGGCAGGGGACGGGGGTGGAGCGTAGCGCGCAGACCATGCTGCTCAGCGACGCAGGTGACGACCTGACGGGCTTTGATTAGGGTATCCACCGCTGCGATGGGAGAGCCGGGAGGCAGGACGAACTCGAACTGGCCAGGAGCAGACTCGGCATGGAATTGCTCCAGGTGGATTCCGATGGATGCGAGGGTGTCGACAATCTCCTCCAGCAAGGGGACCATTTGCCGAGTATCACTGGTCATTTGAGACCAAGAGTGGTTCTTGACCACGGGAACGTATTCGGTCTCGCCTGAGGCAGTAGTGCTGGGTTTCAGGAGTATAACTTCAATCTCGAAGCCGCAAGTGACTTCAATGTCGTGCTCACGCAAGCTATTAGTCACTCTTTGCAATGTCGTCCGAGGGCATCCCGGCAGTGGTGCACCTTCTTCCGTCTTCCAATAGGTCATCACCGTGGCGCTCTTTGAGTTGATGCCGACATTGCGACGGAGAGTGGACAGGTCCGGTTCCATGTAGAATTGACCGGTGACTGAACCTTCCGGCGCGACCATATCGTCCTGGAGCATCAATTGCGTGGCCAGACAGACGCCGATACGGCGTTGCTTACGCACAATCTTGGCAAACTCGGTAACGGGAAACATTCGGACCCGAGCGGTATTAGTGTAGTCAAAAAATTGCATCCAAATGTACTTGACATCAGGGTTGCTCCGCATGAACGCGTCGAGACTGCTGGGCGATGAAGTGGACACGGAGTTGACCGAGACTGGGACCTCATAGGTCAGCGTCTCGTTCAGGCTATACGCACGATTAGAGTTGTGAAACAGGATGTCAGCGGCCGCCTGTTTGGCCTGATCCACCGTGAAATCTCCCTGGTGGATATAATCCACGAAGACCTTCTCCATCACATCGCGGAACTGCTTGTTGGCCAAGTAGAAGGTTTCCGGGAAGAAATGGCCATCCGTACTCCACAACAAGCGGGTGGTAGGAACAACATCCAAGCTCTCGCGTAAGATAGACTCCTGGGCATCGCGGCTCACCATGGGGAAGACCTCCCCCAGATCCAGGTACACATTAGGGTACACACAGGCCAGATACCCGGCTTCGCGGGTATATGGATACGAGGAATGCAGCAAGACAAAATCTACACCCGGGTACTGCGCAATGAGGGACTGCAGGTGAGCCGGGTTGGCAAGCACCAGGTCGATGTCGTTATCGCCCAACCCGGTGTGCAGCTGCAAGGGTTTGTTGGGGGCCGAGGCGCTGGCGGCCTTAGCGGACTGCAGCATATTGAGCGTGTGACGCACTATCCAGTCATTAAGCGGCTTATCCTCCACTCGGTATGCAGACCCCTGTCCTTGACCAACCGTCCGCGCAAATGAGTCTAGCAAGGGAGTATCGTCGTCGTCGTCCGTGGGCTGAACGTTAAGCCCAGTTCGGTAGCAAATCACCGACTTGAACCCCACCACTGCGGGGTCCGCGATCGCCTCGGAGATACGTTGCTTAAAGCCCTCACGGAACTGACCCCACCGCTCTCGGAGTACAGAGAGATTGCCGTCTTGTGGGCTAGAGTCATCGCGCATGAGAGAGAAAATTGTTTGGGCCGCTAATACCTCGATCCGTACGATCCGTTTGGTCTGCGATGTGGTGAAACGGTCATGCCACTCGTAGGACTCGATGTCTTGGTCGGTGAGCAGATCGTCGAGAAGCAAGCTATGCGTGCCCCGTAAGCATTCACGAATCAGCCCCTCGTAGTCGCGCTGCACCCATGCGTCGCGCGCCGCCTTGACATGATCCCAATCGGACGAGGAACAACTGTACAGCGCGGCCAGCTGTGCGGCGGCGCGGTGAAGCGGTAATGTGGAAGGGGCGTTGTGCAGGGCGGTTCCCTGAGCTTCTGAGGTGATCTGTTCAAAGGGATACTTGGCGTAGTTGCAGGCCTCATCGCGGGTAAGGAGGTTATGGGCATGGTTGTCAATGAGGGGATGGGTTTGAATCAGGGATTGAAGAGAAGCGAGCTCCATGATTATATTGGTAATTAAGATTATAAGATAGCAGTAATTAAGAGTATGAAAGAGAGGGAGGGAGGAAAACAGCAAGGTACAGCCGTCACAAGGAGTATAATGTGTAGAGAGAATATGAGGGACCCAAAGAATGGTAGGGGTGGCTTGTCCACCCGGCGAGAAGACCGAAAAAGGTGAATATATATGGGATCGGAAAACCCGATGGAAGGAGGAAAGAAAAATGGAACACAGAACGGCCAACGAAACAACAAGCAGATGCTTACCCAATTAGGCAAATCCTCATTCTCCGGGTGTCGATCGAGTCGTCAAAATGGACAGAAATTGATGGAATATGGGCGCCCGATGTGACAATATCGGAGATGTTACCTCAAAGATCAATGCTTATTTCAGCGGGGAGACCATGGCCATCCCCTAGGGCCTTGCAGGGAATCCGCGGCCTGTCAGGAGGAGCAGTAGACGACGAGTCTATCCAAACAGGGAAGACTTGACGATGGGAATGCATGCACCATTGCCAGAGACAGGTAATGGAACGATGAAGTGTGGACAATCAATGAATAAATGAATGAAAATGAAATGAATGAAATGGTGAGTGGATTAGAACCAGAACGGAAGGAGATCAAATCGATGATCTGCTCCTGAACCATTCCTATTCAGGGCATTTCCACGACCAGCGGCAGTGTCCAATCTGGTTAAGTGCCGAACCCGTGACTAAATTAGAACGACCGTCGCTCCCATTTGGGAATTAGTGCCTGGGTGCCGGTTCGGAGCATCGCTCCGGTCTCCAATCGTCTCCATTTTAATATGTTATACTCAGCCATTAACGTCCGTGCCTTGTCCCTCTGCTGCTTTAAAAATCCCATCCTCTTAATGAACAGTATTATTAATGCGTGCCAACCCTTTTCCTCTCCCATTCTCTCGATTAGACTTCCTATATCAGTTTAACGGATGGACCAGTCGCAAAAAGAGGACAACGCGTCGTTGCATCATTCGCATATAATACCCATCCACTAACGACCAGCATAGTACTATATCCTGTACCAACTAATACTGTCCCTCAATCGTGAGAGTTCCCGTCTTCGTCACCAGATATTCATTGACGGCCACTTCCTTCCCGCTCTCTTTCCCATACCCGGACTCCTTGATACCTCCAAACGGTGACTCCGCCGCCGACGAGTTACCCGTATTCATGCCAATCATCCCGGCCTCCAGATTCTCCAACAACCGCCACATCCGGTCGATGTTCTTGGTGAATGCGTAACTAGCCAATCCCATACTAGTGTCATTGGCCAGCTGCACCGCCTCGTCCTCCGTTTCAAATTTATAGAGTGCGGCGATTGGCGCAAAGGTCTCTTCCCGCGACACTAGCATCTCCTTGGTCATGCCCGTCAGGATTGTAGGCTCAAAGAAATATCCCTTAGTCCCCGAGACTTTGTTCCCTCCCAGAATCACGTCCGCCCCGAGTCGTCGAGCATCCTCAACTTGGCTGAGAGCCTTGTCAATGCTGCGAGGGGTGGTCACGGGTCCCATGGTCGTGCCCTCGGCGGCACCGTGACCAACCACCAACTTCTGCGTGCGCTCCTTGAGCAACTGGGTAAACCGATCATAGATACCCGCCTGGACATACACCCGGTTCGCCGTGATACACGCCTGTCCAGCATGGCGCCACTTCAACGCCATCAACTGGTCCAACGCCTGGCCCAGATTGGCGTCGTCGAACACCAAAAACGGGCAGTTCCCACCCAGCTCCAGCGTCAGCTTCTTCAACCCATGAGAACAGTGAGAAGCAATCAGCTTCCCGACCCGCGTCGAGCCGGTGAAAGTCACCTTCTTGACGAACGGATGCTTACACAACGCCTCACTCAACGGCGGTGTATTCTCCAGATCCGTCGTCAACACATTAAACACACCCGCAGGTATCCCGGCTTTCTGCGCCAGATGCGCCAGCACCAGCGCCGATAATGGCGTCTCCGGGCTCGGCTTCACGATCATCGTACAACCCGCCGCAAGCGCGGCGCCCGCCTTGCGAAGGACCATGGCGATGGGAAAGTTCCATGGCACCAACGCGGCCGCCACGCCGATCGGCTGCTTGACCGTAAACACCCGGCGGTTCGGCGCCGCGGGAACACTGATCCCGCCATGGATGCGCTCCGCCTCGCCAGCAAACCACCACGTGAACCCCATAGCGTAGTCGATTTCTCCGTAGGACTCAGCCAGCGGCTTGCCCGTCTCATGGGTGAGAATCTTGGCAAGGTCGGGTCTGGCTTCGCGAATCAGCGCATCCCACTTCATGAGCCATTGCGCCCGCTGGCGCGGATTGGTTTTCTTATATTGCTCGAAGGCGGCATGGGCGGTTTGGACGGCCGAATCCACGTCCTCGGCGGTGTTAGCGGGACAGCTCGCCCATGCAATGTCGGTTCCGGGGTCTATAGATCATGTTAGTGATGGACATTCGTAGTTGTAGTTGGGCAACTGTACCGATGACTTCGAAGCGTTTCCCGCTCTTTGCCTGGACCCAGTTGTTACCGACGAAGGAGTCGAAGTGAAGTAAATTCGGGTCGTCGAGCTGTTCAAGTCGTCAGTAAGTCTTTCCAGGGCAGTACACGAACGCATCGCATACCTCGAACGGCAGTTTGTATTGGTTCGCCATGATCAGATACTATGTACGTTGGACCCGGTCGATTGTTTTACTGAGTATAGCAGTCACGGAGGGAGGGGAAAGAAGAGTGGAGAGCTCCCAAGACTTGATCTACAGATTTATATACCGTGACATGATCGACCCCGCAACCAACCCCTCATTGGATCCCTCGGCTGATCGAACTTAATCATCAATGATCAAAAAGGCTATATGTTATTGTCATTACTAGGTTATCTAGATCTATAACCTCTATACATAATCATATCATCTCCATGAGAAAAATTACTAAGAAAATAGAACAAAAGCAAAGAAACACCCTACACTAAGCTATCCACACTCGCCACCCTCCCTTCATCCGCCGGAGTACTACTATCTCCATGTCTATGCGTACTATACTGCACCTCCACATCCGTAGTCTTCATTATCCCCCCCTCCTCACTACTTAAACTAGGACTATTCCCCCTCCGATACTTCCGCATCTCGCGCTCCTCCGCAATAGGATCCACCTTCGCCTGATACGGTCCCGCCAACTCAAACCCACGATCTCGAACTGCCGACTTCGGACGCGAACGTCCATATGCCGACCGGTACCGATTCGAGGCACTGGTGGTACCGTATCGCGAGGACTTCCCATTGCGGGAGGTACCGAGTAAGCGGGGCAGATATTTCGTGGCGATGGCTTTCATGGCTGGAGCGCAGCCGGCCATCACGGCGACGTGGACTTCGACGGCCGAGCTGCAGAAGCCGATGGCCCATGTTGGGTCTTTGGGTGTTGAGGTAGGGTAGTAGGCTTTTGCGAGGATGACGAGGCGCCAGATGCCGACGAAGGTTGCTCTGTAGTTTGTGGTTAGCGACATGGATGGGATCCGGTTGTGAGAAGATAGGAGGATATGTGGGTGGGTGGTGGAAGGAGGAATGAGATACATACACACCACCCATGCACAGAATGACACACACGGCAATCTTGCGACGAAGCGGCATGTGGAGCGACCAGGTGATAATAATTGGTATCGATATCACCAGGAAATCTGTGAAAAGGTTCAGGGCAGCAGTGGACACGTAGAATGCGCCCTGGTCGATACAACTTCCGCCGGCGATCGATTGATCATAGACGTATGCAACGGGGCTACATTGGAATATATCCACAAACAGGACCGCGAAGAACAGGCACACCGTGAAAGCCATCGTGCCCCAGATCAGGGTGTTGATGATCCGGGATTTTGATTCCAGGCGACGGAAGAAGAGAAGGATGGAGATTTTGACCATGGTCAGGCACGGGTTATAAAGGAGCTGGGTTGCATAGTTCCACTGCTGGTGATTAGCCCTGATTGTTTCAATTGAGCATGGGATACGGATACGGATTGGGCCGTACGATTAGTCCTGTCTTCTTGTCGTAGTCCTCTGGAATATCCCAGTAGTGGATCCCGGTGTAGTTTGTTTTGACATCTGTGACTGTTTAGCACTGGGTTCATTACATGGTCTGGAGTATCGAGAGACTTACAGTACCACATGGCGACTGTCTGGCCGACAGCGAGGATCTGAAAAGTCAGTCTCTAATCTCCTGACGGGAGACTAGCATGAGACATACATATCCTAACACAATGAAGTAGTCATCTGTTCGGGTTAGTAACGAACAGGTCGACTAGATTGGGACCTAAAACGTACCACTCTGCACTGAGTTTCTCGACAAATATCGACCCCAGAACCGCAGAAGAATCGATATCCCCCCTAGCACGGGGAATGCAACGATAATTCCAAGGGCGACCTTCTGGTTACTGTCATCAATCATCGTGCCTCCCCTCTAAATCTACGCAACAAAGAAGATACGCTAAGAGCCCCAGGCGCCGCGCCCATGATGTTAATATAAACCAGCAGCCACTCCCAGGAGTCAAGACTTAGTCCAAGTCCAAAATCTGGGCAGACCAGTTCAAGATATCCAATCCTTTGTCTGGACCATGGTCCATGGTCCGATCAGGCCCTGCGGGGCCTACCGACACGACGGATAATTTGATATCAAGTCGGATCCGTTTGGGCTCTGGTGCGTCGGGGCCGAAAACCCGAGGGAGCCATTTATGTTCTGCTTGTATTCTCGTAAATTCGTTGGAAAACCTTCACGTGGCAAAGATCATGTTCATCTGTGGGTTCTAGCGGTTTCGTGCCAGCCGGAGTATTAACTCTGAATGGAATGATTGGTAACTGAACTCCTTTCTGCATTCGTTGTTTATCAAACAAAGTGAAAAAAGTAAGGATATACTTTGGGCGTAACGGAGTTGTCTCGGGCGCTGGCCTTGCTTTAGGGGCGGTAACTGGCTACTAAATCTCGGGATTACATCCAGAAACTGCAATTCGTCACCATGCAGACTTGCGTTCCTGCATATCTGAAACCCCCGTCGGTTCGTTAGGGACATTTATTGCCAAGTATAAGTTTAACAGACTCAAGAGAGTAATGTACTCAGCGTTTGGCTCCCAGTTTAACTACAGCACATTCACATTTATTCGTTCTGAGTGTTTGAGTACATGCTGGCAGGTACAATATCTTCGTCCTAGGGCTTCTTGTGCGAGGAATTGATTAAGTCCTTTCCAAGTGGACTCGCCCGCCACTGTCAGAAGATGACCCACAATAGGTTACCACCAGAAAAAAAGAGTCATCCGACGCTTTAGTTTGGTTTAGCACATTTTGTCGATATTAATTTTCATTGACTAACCTCGCGGAATAGGCAGTACTCTCTAGCCTTGGGGGTGGAAGATACGGGCACAACTAATGCAACGGCTTCAACGAAACAACACAGGAGAGAAAGGACCAGAAAACGACCGATCCATGGGAGTTTCTCAAGATTTCCTTGTTTCTAGATTTTGGACCCAAGAAAAATACCTACAACTCCACCGATGATCAGAGAAACTCGGGCCAGAAAAAGCACAGTGAAACGGGTGGATGATCAATGGGGACATGGGGAGGGATTGACATGAGGATCAACCGTTCTCCATAGAGTTTGGTAACAGAAGCATTATCGAACGTATTCCAGCAATATCCTTGTACGTTAATATGGAGTATCCTACGATAAGAAGGAAGGATTGCCTGCAGTGTTGCCATGTGTTTTTCATGCATACACACTGCATGGTTTACATCCTTCGGTCGCCAATTCGATTCTTCATGGGAATCCTACCATTTCGGATTTTTCGGGTGTAGATGTCTGAACCACTCTTGGGAGACTTGTTTTTGATTTATTCTCTGTTTTTCTCTCGTTGGCTACCCATCGTTACCTCGGTTTCTTTTGTTTTGTTTATATTGGCACCAATCAACCCTTGCATGCAATTTACCTCCTTTGTATAGCCGTGAGTAGCCTCTAGCAGTTTAAGCGATGTCGTCTCCAGAGTCTCGATGCATTCATATATTGTGGCTTCTCGGTAGTTTCCATGAAATAAATTAATGACATTCCCAATCTCGATGGCCAAGCTTTTAGTGTCCTTCATTTCCGGCTCTTCCGTACAGGAAAGGCTTGCTCGGTGCGGAGTAGTTCCCTGCTACTGATGCCATCCACTGATCATCCTGGGTGTATCACTCTTCAAAGTCAGTTGTGCATGTTGTAGCTCTGTCTTTCTTCCACCAGACTGCAAAGCTCATCGGAGGACATTGTTTCGTCTTTCTGCGGTCCTTGCACCTCTCAACCATGGAACCCTAAGTCTTTGCACCAAGTGGGGACGGAGGGGCCATGGTTCCCGGTAGGTTCCCTACCCAAGAATTGCATGATGTTTGTAACGTCCGTGGGTCAATCACTACTACTGCATTCGAGGACTTCTTACTGGTAAAAGAAAAGATCCGACATTCACCAGCGAAATTCTAGCCGGTATTTACCCTTGTCTATGGCGGCTTCCGCGGATATCTAGCAACCATAGTACTTACCAAGAACGACGAATTAGGGCATCGGCTATCTGGCCGCCATCCTCTTCCGGAATGAAGTCTCCATTCTAGAACCTAGAGATCAAACTAAACGCATTATTTACAAGAGTCATTGGCTTTGTACCTAGGCTGGCACTGTCGGACTGGCAGGCTCTCAGCACGGGTCTTCACTATCCTCCACTATTTCGGCCGGTGTGCTCGGTAGACCGATATAGTCTCAAGACCGACGGCTTAGGCATCATTGTAATTGTATAATATCCCAGGGTTCTCTCCCTTCTGACTTGAACCTTTTCTTTTTACTCCCCAAGTACAAGGATAATCTAGCGGGCTGCAGGCTGGCGTCGCAATGGCTCCTACGTTGTCCTCCGCAAACCTTCTCGTTGCAGCCCTTGCCCTCTGGACTCCGTGTCAAGCAGCTCCATCTTCTGCCACACCGGTCGCTGCAGCTGTTGCCGCAGTCTCGTCTTCTAAGACAGCTGCAGGTGCTCCTCTCTTTCACAGCGAGACACTTCAGTTGACCGACTGTGTGCTCAACAAGCTCCATCTCCAGAATACCTCGCGCCTCTTTGCTTTTGGTAGCAATGGTACCTTATCCGGTCTGAGCTTGCCTGAAAATAGCTCATGCAAAGCCTTTCCCGGGGATTCTTCCTGGCCGTCTCTTTCCACTTGGTCACTTTTCGACCGTCTTCTTGGCGGTGCTTTGATTAAG
The DNA here is from genome assembly GCA_001696595.2 of Aspergillus hancockii. Taxonomy (NCBI): domain Eukaryota; kingdom Fungi; phylum Ascomycota; class Eurotiomycetes; order Eurotiales; family Aspergillaceae; genus Aspergillus; species Aspergillus hancockii. The sequence continues at coordinate 1,972 of MBFL02000409.1, read as the reverse complement.
ACCGTTCCCCTTGGGGCGTCTTGCTATTCGTCATGGCCAGAATACGACAGTACACAATGCAAGGTCGTCTCGGATAATTGGACTGTGTCCTATCTGCAGTACGCTCTTCTATCCTAATGCCTATATATGAGAACATTCCTTTGCTAATGGCCTACTAGTGCTGAAGATCCGTCTTCGATCATGTGGCCGTTGTATGAAGGCCGGACATGTCTTCCTACAGATGACCCCTCCGGCACTTGCACAGTTGGCGGCTACAGCAGCTATGCCGTCAATGTGAGCTCGGTCGCTCAGATCCAATTGGCCGTCAACTTTGCCCGTAACTCCGGCATCCGTCTGCTTGTCAAAAACACTGGCCATGACTTCAATGGCAAGTCTACCGGTGCGGGAGCTCTCGCACTCTGGACCCACAACCTCAAAGATATTAAGTACTATGAGGATTATCAGGGCCACGGTTACCGCGGTCCTGCTGTGAAGATGGGTGCCGGTGTCCAGGCCACTGAGATATACTCAATGGCCAAGGAACTGGGTTTCACTGCGGTCGGTGGTGAAGGCAAGTCTGTCGGCGTTGCTGGCGGCTTCGTTCTTGGTGGTGGTCACTCGCCCATGTCGAGCATCTACGGCTTGGCTGCAGACCAAGTGCTCGCCCTAGAGGTTGTTCTTCCAAATGGACGCTTTATCACTGTGACTGAGGAGACCAATCCGGATCTCTTCTGGGCTCTCCGTGGCGGTGGTGGCAGTAAGTTGTGATGATAACGATTCCTCACTTGTCAGTAACTAATCCAACATGGTTTAGACACATATGGCATCGTCACCTCGATCATCTCTCGTGTCCATCCCAAGGTTGGAGTGACAACGTCAACCTTCAACTTCGCTACGGGCGGCAACGTCAGTGTCGACACCTTCTGGGCCGGTGTCCGCGCCTACTTCGATCGCTTCGCGATCAACGCCGACGCCGGGACCTACGCATACTTCTGGGTTATGTCCACGGGAACCGACTCGTTCTCGTTCCTAATGAATCCCTACTTCGCTGTCAACCACACCGTGACCGAATTCAACGCCCTGATGAAGCCATGGTTCGACGAGCTTGACCGTCTGGGTATCTCATATACTCCAGATACAAAGTACCACGACAACTTCTATGATGCCTGGGATGCTGTCTTCCCTCTTGAGACCGTCGCCTCCTCTGTCATGGTCACTGGCTCCCGTCTGTTCCCCCGTGCCAACTGGGAAGACGCCCGCCTCCTGAATGAGACCTTTGACGCGCTCAAGTCCACCGTCACCGCCGGACACCCGCTCCTTGCCTTCAACCTCAAAGCCGAGTTGCCCAACGGTTACCCCGAGAGCTCCGCTAACCCAGCCTTCCGCAAGACGCTCATGCACGCCATTACCTCGACCAGCTGGACCGCGAACTACACGAACACCCAGATCCTCAACGAAATGGAGCATTTCGCCAATGACGTTCTCGGCGTTTGGCGCAAGACCTGCCCCGAGGCCGGAGCTTATATGTCCGAAGCGAACATCCTGGAGCCCAACTTCCAGCAGTCGTTCTATGGCTCGAACTATAAGCGGCTGTATAAGTTGAAGCAGAAGTATGATCCCTCGGGACTCTTCTACGCCCCGACCGGAGTTGGCAGCGAGGACTGGACAGTGAAGAGCCAAGATAGACTTCCTGATCAGAACGGACGGTTGTGCCGTGCTTGATTGGATCATTCCCTATTTATACCATGGTTCACATACCTAGACGCTTAGATATCTCCTACTTTGTACTCTAATCAATGAGCCATACACCTTACCCCCAATATGACATACATGTACATACTCATTTCAAGGCATGAAGAGAAAACGAATTAAAAATAAACCCTCGATTCCAACGTCGCTAACCTCTCAGCCCTACTCATCTTCTCACTATCTAGCTCTAAGCTCGAAACTGCTCCCGCATCCCCATTCCCATCCCCAGCCAACAACCCTCTCT